>VDFB02388326.1:0-12148 GCA_007258455.2 Sequoia sempervirens | reverse complement strand
ACTCGTGGGTGGTACTGAACATAGAACTGGCTGGCCAGATAGACCGACAAGCCGAAACAAGCAAAAAACTAGAAATTTTAACTTCCTAGAGCCACAAAATATCAATACCAGTCAACTTTTTCAAAGTATCTCTAACAATATATTTTTTGGAGAGGTCAATAAGACCTCGAACATTCCATGAGAGAAAATTCATGGATGAACTACTTCCATATCATCAGACTCTGATTCCTCTCCATTCAGAGAAGAGAAACGATTCTATAAAAATTCTGGCAGAACCGAGCCAATCTGGATAGAAGGAGAGGAAATTCTTCGCTTCTCCTGAACATATTCCCCTTCCTCCCTGGATGGAGAGGGGCTTTGGGAGCACCTTTGGGCTCCTGAAATAGGAGCAAAACTGTGCGGCTGGGCCATCATGATGGTAGCAGCTTGAGGCATGGTCTTAGGCCGAGGCTAAAGAGGCATGCTATTGACCTTGCCCGGAACCGTCGTCCCCTTTTGAGAATGGTTTGAAACATTTTTCGCTAGTTCGAAAGCTTTGGAAGCCGATGCAGAACTAGAAGATTTATTCCTACAACCTGTGACCGTAGTCCAGGCAGAGTCTTGTTTAGGAGCAGAAGAATCTGCTTGACGAGATTGTTCAGTTTCTCGTGGCGGAGGTGTATGAGGCACTACCAAAGGGCAGTCCTTGATCTTGTGGTCTGCGGACTGACACTGATAACACGTGTTGGGTAGATTAAAATAAGTGACTTTCTGGGTATGCCGGAGAGTTCCTATTTGAATATCAATGGCGTCTTTCAAATCTTGGGAAAGGTCAACCTCCATGCCAACCCTTTTCTGGGGACAGGCTTGGAAGAACCTATCCGGCTCCACACAAATAACTATCCTTAGTGAGGAAGCAATATGATTCAAAAAAGGCACACAGGGCAAAGGAAGACTAGGAAACTCAATCCAAACTGGGACTCGGAGCTTGGTCTCATCCGAGACAGTGAAGTCATGGGTCCAGGCTTGGAAAACCAATAGGGAAGACCAGACATACCAGGGACCGTGACCCAAAATGGCCTACACATGGCTAACTTCTGAAAAGCAGAACAAAAAAAAACCCTTGTTCAAGTTTTGGACCATCTCAAGGCAGACCCCATGAGGGACCCAGGCCTTGTTGACCCATTCTTTAAGCACACTTTTAGGGGGGTTTCTTCCAACAAAATACCCAACAAGGGTGTGACTTTCAAGCCATTGACAAGCAGAATCAAACTCAGGTAAAGGTAAAACCACATCAGCAAGGGAGTCAGAATGCATACCTTGTGGAACACTTTTGGAACGAATTTCCAGGGATGTTTGCTGGGAGGGCGATCCATTGAGCAAAGCCGTTGAACTGCCAACACCAGCATGAACTGCTAGGTTAGGGACAGTTGAAGGCATAATAAGGCGCTTAAGGCTGCACTAAATTAGGCCGTACGATTGACAATAAAGGAAAATTCCTGCGCAGAATGCATAGTATGACACAGTTCGCAGAATGCGCAACATCCTTATATTTCATCATTGCATGCATTTCCAAAGAGTCATCATGAAATTCATCATGCTTCAAAGCACTCACTACATCATACTTTCCTGCTATGAACTCTTCTACAACCAATTGCTCCTCTTTAAATTTTTGTTCAAATCTATCAATCAACCTTTGATAAAATTCATCAAAAGAATTTACCTAAATGTGGACCTGGGTGTGTAGTGTAGGAAAAAGTATCCCTTTTTCACACTTAATTTTGAAATAATTAATAATAAATGAGCTTAATGGTGCCTTATTTTAGTGTTGTAATATGTTTTTCATATTTACATTAAGTTTAGGGTCTTTTAAATAAAATGGACTTAATTATGCCTTATTTTTTATGTTGTAAGGTGTACCTTTACACTTTCACATTAATATAGGGCTTTATTAATTAATTGATATTAATTTTCCTTAATTGGCCCCTTTAATTCAAATCCAATCCTAATTAAATGCAAATTTCGAAGGATAAAACCCGACATTCATAAATACCATTACACAACACTTAACTTTGGAAGATGTGTGTCCTAGGCAAGTGACCTAGGACCTATTCGACATAGGGTGAATGGGTCCTCACATAGATATAGGACCCTAATTTAACATAATGTTTAACACTAAGCAATGTGTGTCCTAGGTAAATGACCTAGGACCCATTCTCCCTATGGTGAATAGGTCCTCACTTAGACCTAGGAGCCCCCTCTAAATTTTTTTTTTTTGGTATTTTAATGATTTCCAATACACAACTCAATGTCAGCTTGTGATATTTGAATTTCAGGAATTAATGATAAGATATGTATAAATAAGAGGTTATTTCACTATGTTTCATCCTAATACTTCCTAACAACTTTATGTGCCAATTTATGATCAAGAGAGCAATTCAAGAGCATTTTCAAGGCATTCAAGGGCAGAATTACTAAAGATTATTGCAGAAATTAATATTCCTAAGTTCATCATGTCAAATATTTCTTGCATTATGCATGTTTTTTGAGCTAATATGGTGATGTAGTTTTCAAGATCTATTCAAGCGTTCAAAAGCATTATTTCTAATCAAGTTTCATGATCAAGATCTACATTCATTGAGGCAACTCCATGCAAGTTTCCAGATTTACATTCCAAGGTTCAAATAAGGTTTGGTGAGTTGTTACATAGTGTTCTTCATTCATTATTCATTCATGTTTCATTATCTAATTTCAAGGTCTAATTACCAAAATGGGGTCTGACCAAGGAAAACCCCCATTCCCTAACAAACAACATTTTTCTCTCTTTAGTGTGTGATTGCAGAATTTAGGTTGAAGATCCTTTTAAGAGAAAATTAGAAAAAAGTTGCAAAGTTGTCAAAGTTGTTGTAACAAAGATTTTGGCAACCCAAAATCTTTGGCTTCTTCCTAGGGTATTTCACCTAGGAGAGGACAATGGGCCAAAATGACTTTGTTAACACTAGAAGAAATGGAAAGAGGAGTGTGGAATGTGTGTGAAGATGTGTCTAAATGCTAGAAACTTAATGGAAATGCAGAAAAAACAATGTAAACTAATCTAATGCAAGATGCTGGAAAACACAGTGTTGATTGCAAATATGAACTAAAAACTTAGGCAAATGATAACGAAAATAGATGAGACTAAACATACAGAACCTGGAGGTAGATTGTTGTCACTGGAAGGTTTTGGAATTTCTCATAAACCTCTTTTAATGGCCACTCAGACTGATTCACCATGCATGGTGAATTAGTCCTGGTTCTAATGAAAAGTTCTGGAAACCTGTTTTTGACCGTCGAGAGTTGAGATCTGACAAAACCACTTTTTAGGCCTACAAGTGGGACTCATTCATCATGGGTGTCAAATTAGTCCACCTATAGGAATCTGCAAATCCAAGAGTTGATTCTGTGGAGCTAGATCTATACTTCTGCTTCCTACAAGTGTCTGCTTCTGAAATTGTCGGATCTGGATCTGAAAGTGACTTTTTGTTGATGTTTTGACTTGAATGATAAAGAGATGACTTGAATTAATTTTCAACTTGATCTCTGATGATTTCAAAGCTTCCAAGGGTCCTAAATTTGCAAATATACAAGACAAAAGAGAGATATGTTGAATGTTAGGGCATGGGGGTTTGCCTTGGTCAAACCTCATTTAGGTAATTAAACCAAAATAATGAAAGAAATTAATGAGATATACAAAATCGAAGTGATTTCCTTGTCATGATATTTTTATCTTGAAATTTTGCAGCAATACATGAAGATTCATCCCTTGAATGCTTTAGAAAGCTAACTTGAAAACTTCTAATGAAGAAACCCTAACTTGCTTGACTTGGATGAGAAGATAGATGATGAATTGATGATGATAAATGTAAGAAATGAGTTTTGGATGTAAACGAGGATAAAACACTTATTTATGTTCAATTGTTCCTTTAAGACTATAATACCTCATCGATTTCCATGTAGCTTAAATAAACTTTAAATTTCACTTTTCCCACTCAAAGTTGTCAAAGGGCCAATAGGGACCTATTCAATTGGTAGGAATGGATCCCCCTTGGATGGGACTGATTCTCCATGCATGGCGAATGTGTCCCACAAGGGCCATTATGACACCTAAGAAGCCAAGGAATTAGGAAATAGGGTCTAAAATTAAAGTCTTGGGATGCATAATGTGGGTCATTAGGGGCCTATTAGTGATGATGTAAATGTTAAATAGGGATTGGGACACATAAATCAATGTGAAAGTGTGATTAAATACACTTTACAACACTAAAATGAGGTCCACATAGCGTAAAAGAGCACAAAAACCAATGTGAATGTGTAAATCACACTACAACATTAGTTTAGCATTAAGTTTACATTAAGAACCTTCTAGATTGATGTAATGATGGTATTGAACACATTTTATAATGTTTAATTAGGGAGAAATAGGTTAATTAAGTCTAGAAAAGTGTGAAAGTCCTTTACAAGACTTTACAACACCTTTACACGTCAATAAACACATGTTATTTGATTTGCAAGGGTCTAAGACCTAGTGTGGATGCATAAAATGCCTCACAACACCTGAATCAAGGCCTCATTAAGTTCATTTTAACATGAATTAATCCCATGTCAATCCTTTTTCCTATGGCACATTTAGCCCCCACTTTAGTGAGAGGATGAACCTGTTTCAAACTCACACTAAAGTAGCCATTCAAGAGAGATCCACATGTATGTTAAGCCCCCAAGATACAAAATCATGCAAAGGAAAGATAAAAGAAAGATAAGGTGGAAAAAGATGTGCTCACTCTTGGCCGACAGAACTACTTGGTTGTCTGCCAGGTGAGAAAGGCCAACGGTATACTCACTCTAGGGCCACGGAACTAGTTTTCCACGGGGTGAGAAAGCCCAAAAAGGTAAGATACATATGCTAGTTGGTATGCACTCACAAACACAAAAGTGGCTATGGGGAAAAGTCATGTCAGTGCTAGTTGGGCTTCCCACTCAACCTTGCCAAAGTTATATCGCCTGATAACTTTAACAAGGCGCCACAAGAAAATGCTCATAAACAAAAATGAAAGGTACCATAGTCATACAAGTTGTGTTATGCAAGGTGGAAAAAAGGAATGCAAATATGTAAAAATGCAATCATGTAAAATGTAAAGGATGTTCAAAGGAGTCTTGTTTAGTTTATGTAAGGTCAATCACTTAGGGAACATTGTATCTAATGTCTCCTAGAGAGTACCAGTCAAAGAATAGTATATTTGCAACTTAGGGAATACAATGTGTCACATCAAGCCACCAAGAGGAATGTAATATGCTGAGAAAGATCACACTTATGAAGGACATCACACCCAATGTCATCCACAAAGTGACAAACACATCATATAAATGAAAAGGCTACAAGAGAAACCAAGATTGCAATTGAATTAATGGTAATGTATGCCCCCAACTTTAAAGGAATTGCTACACATCGTTCTATGAGAAATTACTTTAAAGTAGAGAAGAAAAGAAAAAGAAAAAAACAAGAAATCAAGACATGAGAGCCAACTTGGAAAGCCCTATACCAAGTCATATGTTTCAAAGTTAGGCTACGTCATGTCAAGGAAAAGTAAAATCAAATAAAGGTTGTATGCCACATGCAAGTCAATCTTAAGACATGTCGTTCACATCTCAGGCTTGCTCTTATATGTTTATGAAAATTTAATGAGTAGTCGAAAGAGACAACGACAAATGGCATACAAGGGATAAGGTTGTCTAACCCTTTTCCCCCCACTTAGTGCAGGACAAGGGTGAGCCTAAAGTGGATGATGGTATATTGCCCCTTGCAATGGATGGAAGACATGCAATATTGAGAATGTGATCATCCTACAACTATTACATGGCAAGGAGCAACAACTAAGGTTATTGATGTGAATAAGGAAGATTCTTGGAAGAGTCTTGCGTGATAGTATTGATGGTGAGTGAAGGAGAATAACCAAGACCATGAACTTTTTTTGTTGTGTGTTTGGCTCTATAAGGTTGCAGATACCTTGTTCTCGAGCACCACAACCTTTTCCACTATATCCCTATTGTTTTAGGAGTTCATGCCCTTTTCCATAAAGATTTTTCATTACTTTGGAAGTATGTGGTTGTTCATTATTGTGTTTTTCAAGGGTTGGTGTGGAGTTTATGGTATTGTCTAAAGTGGTTGAGGCAGATGCTTTCGAGAGATTGTCAGAAGGCTGTGTTGATGTGAGGGTTGGTTGTTCTTGTTGCTCATTTTTCTTTTGTGTGAATATGTATTCTCCCATAAATGAAGGTGTGAATTGTAAGGATCCCCAATCATCACCAAATAAGTTAGATGGAAATTCCCCATCATTATGTTTGATGCCAAGAGGATCTCTGTTGGATGTTGGAATCAATGTTTTCAAAGGACTTGTATCTCCTTTTTCAAGCTGCAAGCAACTTCCAGGCTCGGGATCGACTTCAACTTGATAAATGTTATTGTTATAGACATATTTCATGATACGGTGAAGGGTGGAAGGCATTACATTCATCTCATGAATCCATGGTCTTCCAAAAATAATATTGTACGAAAGATCATAAGGCATGACATGAATAGGAGTTTGTAAAGTAACCACCCCAATCGTAATAGGTAAAGTGATTACATCAAGTGGTTTCTTTGTTGTATTATCAAATCCTTGAATAGAGACAAAATCAGGTATTATTTGTGATCTATCAACATGTAATCGATCAAGGAGACTGACACCACATACGTTAAGGGAAAAAACATTATCTATGAGAGTGTGTTTGATACTTGTGCGATGGAATTAAGCAATTATCATAAAGGCATCACGTTTTTTTTGCAACTCCAAAGGAGGGAGCTCATATTGATGAAAATTAATATCAAGATTATTTTTTTGGATGAGAATTGTCACATCATTCGGAGTTGTACCATGAGAAGGTGCAACTTTTTTTCAGGTTGTTTGAAGAATATTGTTGTAATTTGGTGAGGTCTGAAGTAAATCCCAAAGGGAAATTTTTGCAGGAGTATTCTTTGATTGGTCAATAATATCATACTCCTTTTTTTGTGGGATTTAATGAGGAGCGCTAGGCGGATTGGGTAAAGGTAAAGAGGGTGGGGTTGGTTGCGGCAATTGTAGATTATTTCGAGTGTTATATGTATGTGAAACAGTATCATTACTAGGTTGTTGTGATACATTGGTATTAGGGGGATAGAGGGTGTGGGTATGTGCAGGATCATCATGGAAAAAACAGGCCCTTAAGTGGCAAAATTTTTCGAAAAATCAGAGTTAGGAAACTTGAAGTAAAAATTTGAATAAGTTATCTATATTATTTCAAAAATATGTAAAAGTAGAATCTGTTGCAAATTGAATGTAGTTTCTAAACAACTAGGTTTGTTTTAAAAATGCACCTATTGGTGAAAATTTGAAATTTTCAATGCAAGCAGTAATTTTAAATTTCTCATGAAAAAATAAGAAGTAGGTGTCCGTTCTGACCAATTCTAACCACAATAAAATGATAATATTTTTTATAATATTTAGATATAATTAGAGACTCATGCCTCGATGTGATGCATATTTTTGTAATTTTTTCCAAGCAAATAATTAATTATGATTTTTATTAGCAACTTTTAAAAAAAATATAAAAAACTGTATAAATCAATTACCTTAACTTGGTCAAAACTTCATGAAATTCAATTTCTATTTTAATCCTATAGTATGCAAAGCATAAAATGTGATGTATTGTGTTTGGATTCAAAATGATAATTGCTGAAAGCTATAAATTTTTTTCAATTAGCCTTAATAATCGAGATCTAGTCATAATTTGAATAGAAAATGGAATAATAATTACTTATTAAATTCAAAGTAAAATATAGGGCGGTGCATGAAGTTGGGTACCAATTTTTGGCCACTTATGAATTTTTTTTAAAAAATGCGCTCGCGTTATAACGCAAGCGCGTTATTTCGCGTTAAAAACAAAGAAAAAAATGTAATTATTTTCCTTGGAATACCAACCCAAAGGCTTGGAGGGCATTCCCAACAAGGCCAGAGATGTGTTTTTGCAAATTCTACAATTTTTCACATAATCGGGTCCGGGCTCACCTTCAAGATTGCATCTAGTTCAATATTGACAAAATTGAAAACATGGGTAATGTTAGGTTCTATCTTAGCTATCCAACGATGTAATTTTTTTCACTTTTTGACAATGTTAAGCCTTTTATCCATAATTTCTTTTGTTTGTATGTCTCTTTTTTTCCAAAAAGCAATGTTTAGTGTTTTTTTTATTATAAATTAACCAAGATCAAAATTTCAAATAAATTACATTTTTAGGAAACTAGACCCATTTTACAATTTTAAAAAGAAAAAAATCAATTATTTTCTCGAAAAAATTTGTAGGGGGAGCACGGCCAAATTTCTGCTTTTCAGGAAGTGCCCACTTAGAAAATTAGTAAAACATCAAATATTCATTAAAAAATTATCTGAAAAATTGTGTATCAACTAGATGTTGTTAGCTAACTTCTGACCGTAACGATTTAAAAAATACTACAAAAAATTTCACCGTGCTCAGGTCGTATTAAGAGTTAAGTATGTTATGTTTTTCCGACAAACAACACCAATTTTGTACATCCTCTTTTGAACCCCTTAATCTCAACCATTTTCAAAATAAATTAGTAGTTTAGAAAGTAGACTTGGAGCACTTCGATCCTTGTTTTTGTTCCATCTCAAAATTTTGAGTGTAACTATCCTCAATTTCACTTCCAAGGTCAGCATTTCCTGATTTTAGAAAAAAAAAGTGGCCACTTAAGCCCCCTTTTTGGGAACCATCTCGGTGCACTTACCCCATAATTTATATCGGTGGAAAGTTGAGAATCTTTTTTAAAAACCCTTTTCGTTTCATCAATTTTGTGTAAAAAAATAGTCATCAGCCACATACCCATCATATTGCCACTTTTTGGCCCATCATGATCATGCACATACCTGTGTGTTGGGGTTGATTAGAAGGATGAAGGGGATGTGACGGTGGGTAAAGAATAATTTGAGGTTTATTTGGAGTTTGTTTGTTTGTGTGAAGATGGGTAAAGGGTATGGTGAGATTTATTGGAAGGATGAAGTAGATGCGAAGGTGGGTAAAGGGTATGGTGAGGTTGAATATTATTAACATCCCTTAACAAGTGAGATTCTTCATTGTCTTTGAAGGGGATATTATGTTTTTCTTGGATCCTAATATACTCCCTAGAAGGAGAGTTCCTAGGAGAACAACAAACCACATGTTCATGACAATTAAGGTTTGGTTTATCCAAAATAACTTCATCGCCACTAAGGGAGGTATTAATGGGTGAATTTGTTTGATTATTGATAATGGGGAGATTAGAGGAAGAGTTTATTTGATTGTTGATTGTTTCTAAGGTTACATTATCTCATTCCATAATGTCTACCATACTAGGAGAGCTTGTAATATGTTCATCTAAGGGTGAATTTTGCAAAGTAGCTTCATCACAAGTATGAGGAGGATCAATGATTGAATTGGTTTGCTCAATAAAGTTTTCTGTAGGTGAAACGAGACAGCTAAGATTCTCATGATTCTCATTAGTTATGTTTTCTAACAAAGTATCTTCGTCACAACTAGGAGAGATACTAGGAGAAGGAAAAATGTGATTATCATGATCATTTAGGACTTCAATTCTTTGTTCCGTAATATCTTCCAAAATAGGAGAGGTAGGGGAAGGATCATAAAGAGGAGTGTCATAGGTCTTAAAGATTTGATCATTTAAAGTCAACATATTCTCCTCACAACTAATGTTATTTCCATGATTGCTCTCAAAAATAGTCTCACAAATAGGGGAGGGTTGGGGAAATGAATGGATACTAGGTAAAGTGGTGACAATGTATTCATCGTGTGTTGCTATTCTATCTCCCCCAAGGGGGATGAAGAGAAGGACAAACAATACCATCATGATGCTCAATGAGTGTACCTTCTTTCGTCAAGATACCTTCATCACAAAAAGGAGAGATATCAAGGGAAGAACAATTATGAGCATCATTGTTATCTATGTTTGTATTCCTTTCTAACACATCATCCTCAAAAGTAGGAGAGATAGGATAGGGTGTAAGTTCAAGACAAGCGGTAATATGTTTCCTCTCTTGTGCTAAGAGACTATCATAACTAGAGACTGTAGTGAAAGAATGATTAACATGCCTATGTTCAAACTAACTTTTTCTTTGCAAATTTGGAGAAGATTGAAACTAACATTGTGAAAGAACAATCTATGCTAACTCAAAATGCAATGCCAAAGTTTGAAATGAAATGCTATTCTCAAATGATAAGTGATTGATTATGCTATGTAACAATATGAGAATGCAAACTTGGTATTGAAACTATGCATGAAATGAGCTAATTAAGGCTAGATTTTATGAAATGCATGCTACAGAAATGAAACTAAATAATATAGGTATGAAATGGCACCAAATAGAAGCCCAAAAACAATGTTCTGAATTTTGTAAAATGTTGTTTCAGGGGTCAGAAGGGATTGATTTTCCTAGGGTGGCAAATGAGTCCTAGTATGGATTTTTCTTAGAATTTTTTAGGAATTTGTGACTGATTTTTATGTTTTCAAAATTCTATGATGTAGGTCTTAAATGAAAAATACAAAAATTTTGAACTTTTCAAGGATTAAAGATGCAAAAAGGCAACCTCTGATGCACTTTTACATATGCAAAAATGAAACCCTAGAATGCAAGCTAACTAATGCAAAATGTAATGTAAGCTAATCTACGATGATCGATGGACTCCAAAATTAAAAAAAGAAGGGATTCTAACAGCAGGTTCACCAAAATGTAACAAATATTTTGGCAACCCAAAATCTCTATCTTCTTCCTAGGGTTTTTCACCTAGGAGAGGACAATGGGCCAAAATGACTTTGTTAACACTAGAAGAAATGGGAAGAGGAGTGTGGAATGTGTGTGAAGATGTGTCTAAATGCTAGAATATTAATGGAAATGCAGACAAAATAATGTAAACTAATCTAATGCAAGATGGTGGAAAACATAGTGTTGATTGCAAATATGAACTAAAAACTTAGGCAAATGATAACGAAAAATTGATGAGACTAAATAGAGAGCACTTGGAGGTAGATTGATGCCACTAGAAGGTTCTGGAATGTCTTAGAAAGCTCTATTAATGGACACTAGGACTGATTCGCCATGCATGGCAAATTACTCCTAGTTCTGATGAAAAGTTTTGGAAACCTGTTTCTGACTACCGGGAGCTGAGATCTAACAAAACAAATTTCCAGGCCTATAGATGGGACTCATTCACCATGGGTATAAAATTAGTCCACCTATAGGAATCTACAAATTCAAGAGTTGATTCTTTGGAGCTAGATCTATACTTATGCTTCCTATAGGTGTCCACTTCTAAAACTATTAGATCTGGATCTGAAAGTGACTTTTTGTTGATGTTTTCACTTGAATGATGAAGAGATAACTTGAATGACTTTGGAAATTGATCTCTAGTTATTTACAAGCTTCCAAGGGTCCTAAATCTACAAAAATACAAGACAAAAGAGAGATATGTTGAATGTTAGGGCATGAGGGTTTGCCTTGGTCAAACCATGTTTAGGTAATTAAACCAAAATGATGAAAGAAAGTAATGAGACATGAAAATTGGAAGTGATTACCTTGTCATGATGATTTGATCTTGAGATTCTGCAGTAATACATGAAGATTCAAGCCTTGAATGCTTTAGGGAGCTAACTTGAAGAGTTCTAATGAAGAAGCCTTAGTAACCGATAATACCTCATCACACACTGACATGTAGCGAAAATAAACTTTAAATTTCACTTTTTCCCACTCAAAGGTCAAAATGGGGGCCAGATAGGACTCATTCACCACACATGGTGAATGGGTCCCACCTAGATTGGACTGATTCACCATGGATGGTGAATGGGTCTCACAGGGGCCATTCTGACACCTAAGAAGCCAAGGAATTAGGAAATAAGGTCTAAAATGCCATCTTGCCAGGTATTTGATCAATTAAAGTCTTGAGATGCACAATATGGGTCATTATGGACCTATTAGTGATGATGTAAATGTTAAATAGGGCTTGGGACACATAAATCAATGTGAAAGTGTGATTAAATACACTTTACAACACT
>VDFB02388324.1:0-12215 GCA_007258455.2 Sequoia sempervirens | reverse complement strand
GGTCCCGCCAGGTTAGGAATTATTTTCCAGAGTCCATCTTGAGTTGCGATCTTCCTAACCCTTGGTATTTTTCTTCTTTCTTGACGCATTTGTTTCAGGAGATCGTCTGTATATCCATCCACCGTTGACACGAACGTATCTTCTGTCCTCAACACCGTCTTTAAACAAGGGGCCTTCTTCTCGAAATAAGCATCCCATTGTTCATCAGTCCATTCTTCCTCGTCATCTTTTTGCAGTTCATCGTGTTCTTCTGCCTGGTTCTCCTTTTCTGCTTGGGCTTCCGCGTCCAATTCCTTGGCTATATATCCCCGTCTTATTCCTTCATAAGGGGCTACATAATGCCAATGTCCCCCTATCCGACGCCACAATGCAGGGGTTCCGAATACTGCATTGGTCAAGTGTTTGTGTATTCGTGGTACTGCAATTCCTTCTACCCGCTTCTCTGCCAACCTCTCTTCATTTATTTGATCTCGCCCTGACTCTGCCCAGACATTGTCTACGACATAACCAGGACCTCCTAGTCCCCAGTCTTGTTTTCTCTGCCCTTCACTTTGTACAGGCCAATCTTCCTTTGTTGCATATCCCAACATGTTTATGGCGATTGTATTCTTCTCTTTTCTCTCCTGGTATGGCTTTAGCTTCGATCCGTTGATTGCCTCCAATATCAATGACCCATCGAGATTTTCCAATTTTATAGACCCATTGTCACCTATTTCCCGTACTCGGAATGGTCCCAACCAACGAACTTTAAACTTCCCCGGCTTGATCTCGTTACGGCCGTTATACTTCAGAACTAACTGTCCTGGTCGGAAATTCATTCGCCGGAGATGCTTGTCGTGCCAATATTTCCGTCGCCGTTGCATATTCTCCGTCGCCCATTGTGCCATCACTCTTCGCTCATCCATCTTACTCAGTTGGTATAGTCTTTCCTTTAAACTTTCGGTATCACCCAACCGATTTTCCACGGCTATCCTCAGACTTGGTACCATATATTCCATCGGCATCACCGCCTCCTGACCGTACATTAACTGGAAAGGCGTGTGGCCAGTTGTTACCTTGTACGTCGTACGGTATGCCCATAGTACGGCTGGTAACCTTTCTTCCCAGTCAGCTTCTTCCACACCACATGATTTGTGAATCACTGACACGAGCACCTTATTTGTCGACTCTGCCTGGCCATTAGCTCTCGGGTAGTACGGACTGGACAGGTTGTGAAAGATTCGGAACTCTGTCGTCATCAACCTGATAACATGATTAACAAAGTGCCCTCCCCGATCACTCGTGATCCGCATGGGGATGCCGTACCTTGTCACTATCTGCTCATAGATGAATCTTGCCGTGCTTTGTGCTGTATTGTTTGGCAACGCTCGAGCTTCAGCCCACTTCGTCAGGTACTCTGTAGCGACCACAATATATCGGCATCGATGCAAGTGACTCACCTTCAGCGGTCCGATGAAGTCCAAACCCCATCGTTCGAACAACTCCTGAGGCTGTGAGGGATGTAGTGGCATAAAATCCCGCTTCAATGGTTTTCCCACCCTTTGGCAGGTGTCGCAGCCTACCACCCATTCTTTGGCGTCAGTGTGCATCGTTGGCCACCATAGACCTGCCAAGAGGATTTTCCTTGCTGTAGCATCAGGTCCCATATGGCCGCCAGCCAGTCCTTCATGTGCCTCTTTCAGTACGCCAGGTATTTCTTCCTCGACGACACCCCTCCGAAGGATCTGGTCGGGTCCCATCTTGTAGAGTAGCCCATTGATCAATTGAAATGTCTTGCTTTTCAGTACGATCTTCCTCCTCTCGGCTGGTGGCATATCACTTGGGAATGTGGATGTGGACAGATAGTCCCCGATCTTCTCGTACCATGACGGCAATATTGCAATCTGAAATAAATGTGCGTCCGGAAAGTCTTCGTTCACCCCATCCTCTGCAGGTTCACCCGACCGGATCCTAGATAGTTGGTCGGCAATAACATGGCTTTTCCCTGGCCGTACGATGATGGTGAACGTAAATTCTTGCAACAACAACAACCATCTACTCACCCGTCCTTGAATAATGGGTTTGTTTACCAGGTACATCAGAGCTTGGTGGTCCACGTAAAAAGTGAACGATGTGGCGAGGAGGTAATGTCTAAACTTCTGTACGGCGTACACCATTCCCAGTGCCTCACGCTCGGTCGTACTATAATTCCTTTCAGCCTTTGAGAGTAGCCGGCTGGCAAAGAATACTGGTTGATCCAGCCCGTGCGCTCCCACTTGTGCTAGGGTTGCTCCGATGGCAAAATTAGAAGCGTCTACGTGTACGTGGAATTCCTTGTCCCAGTCCGGGTACATCAATATGGGTGAGCTGATCAGCCGATCCTTTAGTTCCTGAAATGCCCTTTCCTGTTCTTCGGCCCACACGAATGGTTGACCTTTCCTTGTCAGTAGGTCGAGAGGGTACGATACTTGGGCAAAGTTTTTAATGAACCTCCGGTAGTATCCCACATGGCCGAGGAAAGATTTTACTCCAGTGACATTCTCGGGGGCTTCCATCTGTACGATGACTCGCACCTTGTCGGGATCCGTTTTCAACCCAGCTTTGCACACGATGTGTCCGAGCAACTTCCCCTGCGGCACCATAAATCTGCATTTTTTCGGATTCAAGGCAAGGCGGGCCGCTCTGCACCGTTCCATGCACTCGCCTAAAGCTTTCAAATGTTTTTCCTTATCGCTATAAATCGACCAATCATCCAGGAAGGCTTTGAAATTACCTACCGACATTTTATCAAAGATGTGGAGTATTATTCTCTGGAATGTAGCTGGTGCGTTGCATAGTCCAAATGGCATACGGTTGTATGCGTACACCCCATCCTCGACGACGAATGTAGTCTTCAATTTGTCTTCCTCGGCGATACTGATCTGATTGTAACCCGAGAAGCCATCGAGAAAGGAGTACATTTCGTGTCCGGCAACTTCTTCCAGAATCGAGTCGGTGAAGGGAATGGGAAATGGATCCTTGATAGTCACTGCATTCAGGCTACGGAAGTCAACACAGATTCTAATTTGCTCCTTCTCTTTCTTTAATGATATGACGATCGGCGATACCCACTCGCTGACTTCCACCTTGAAAATGATGCCGGCCTCCAGCATCTTCTCGATCTCCTCCTGTACTTTGGCGGCATAATTTTTGTTCATTCTGTACGGTCGCTTCCGTACGGGCTGGGCTCCCGGTACGAGAGGAATCCTGTGCACACATAACTCCGGTGGGATGCCTTTCAAATCCTTGTACGTCCAGGCGAAAGCGTCTTTGTATTCCATGAAGATTCTGAATGCTGCCGCTTTCAGGACAGGGTCCCAGTCATCACCGACCAAAATCTCCTTCGGTTTGGCTAATTCCCCGAGGTTGACTTTTTTCAACGTTGGTTCCTCGTACTTTATGATTTTGTCCTGCTCGAACTTGTGGGCTGGAGTTACATCGAATTCGGCTGTACCTTCTTTATATTCTCCGTACTCAGGTGGAAATGTCTCACTGGTCGAGCCATTATCCTTTTCTTCTTCCCCCTCCTTGACCTGCAGCATGTGGCAATCCGGGTGGAAGACTTCATAATCCTCCATTTGCCAGTGAAACAATCCGCTCAGTGAACTGGTCTCATCTTCGGAGCAACTGCCGATCTCCAATACCCCTTCTTCGTCTGGTTCCATTGTCTTTCTCTCCTCGTCGTCCGAGTCTCCTCCGGATTCAGATGCCGAGGATGCCAAATCCTCGCTGACGGCCTGGTTCTTCAGATCAATGGTGTATTTCCTCCCCCGATTTTCTATTGAGAGTGTATTCCGCTTCCAGTTGTGGGTTGCCTTGGCAGCAATCAGCCATCCCCGTCCCAAGAGTGCATCGTACGCCTTCTTCTCCATTGGGATGACTACAAAATTCAACAGGAATAGTTGCGTGCCGATCGAGACCTTCTGCTCCATCAGTGTACCCAGTGGTCGGATGCCATGTTGATCTGCCCCACAAGGTGAAATGTCGGGGGCCAAAGAGTCGGCTTACCCAGACACTTCCAAGTCTCCTCTGGCAGTACGTTTACTCCTGAACCACCATCGACGATAGTATTAGATAGTTTCATGCCCAAGATTTCCATCTCGACGACGGCTGGTTTCCTCCCGATGCTTACTGCTAGGAGCATTGGATCCGAAGTCTCGGCTACCACTTCTGGCGTACGTTCTGGTGAACTCTTCGGAAGATTTTCTCCAATAGCATTGGTAAGTGCTACTTTGAGAGAAGGCATTGTTTGCAAAAGATCAGTTACCTTAATGGGTACGGTTGTGTGAAGCACCTGCCGTACGATATTCTTCTCCGACTCCGACTGTAGCAACGTACTGGTAGCTTTATAGTTCTTTCCTTCATTCGCCATTGCCTCGGCTACTTTTGTCTTGGCCTCCCGAAATCTTTCTTTCTCCGTACGGGGATCTGGATAATTTGCTCGTTTTGACTGTGCTCTTGTAATCGCCAAGACCTCCTCGTCGGCTACCTCCAGCATATTGATACTTCCTTTTTGCTTCGGACAGTCGGTGTCTTCATGGTCACCAGGTCCACACCACTTGCACAATTTTCCCCCGCTGCCTTGGCCGCTCTGGCAATCCCTCGCAAAGTGACCCCATTCGTTACAGTTCCGGCACTGAATCATCGGTCGTCCTTTGCTGTCATACTGAATTTTACTTCTCGGCGTATTTCGCCGATTGTTGCGGTAGCCTCCAGGGGATGCATTATTGTTCTGTGGCTTCGGTGGTGTGGTTGGCGGTGTTGACTGTTCGCCTTGAGTGAAGAATACTTGCGAACTTTTAGTTTTTAAATTGTATGGGCACTCCTTGACGGAGTGTCCCATAACCTGGCAGATGTCACAGAATAACTTTTTTGGGCAACTTGCCTTTGTGTGACCTTCCGATTTACAGTCCGTACACCATAATTCATTAGCCTCTTTGGCTCCGTCCTTGTCGGCCTTCAGTTCTTTCATTATCCGCATCATATCCCGCCGAAGGGCCTATACGGTTGCCGATTCATCGTCACTTTCCTCGGCACTCTCGTCGTCATCCCTCCTCTTCCCCTTCGAGGAAGTCCTATTTTCACTTTCAATATCCATCGCCCGATTGTATGCTTCGGTGTACGAGGACGGCGGTACTACTTTCATCTTTCGCCGAAGTGAGGGAATCAGTCCCTCGATGAACCATCTTTTCTTTAAACCATCGGCTGGCTGTGCCTCCAGCTTCCTGATCAAGTCTTTCAACCTCCTGTTGTAGGTCCGTACGTTCTCATGCTTCCCTTGTTTGGTATGATATATTTCAGTGACGATCTCACTATCGTCCCGCAGAAGTTTGAACTCCGCTTCAAAGTTTTGCTTCAGGACCCTCCATGTGGCTCTCTGTGCTTGATCCAGTTCCGAGTACCAGTCAATGGCACTGTCCCTGAGTGTTGCTGGAAATGCCCTTAGCCACTGGTCGGGGTCATCCTGCCCGCTGGCTATCCAGATAGTCTCGCATGTCTTGCAATGCCGTACGGGATCCTCAGAGCCATTCCCCATGAATTTCGGCAACTTTTGCCAATCCGGTTGAGCCATCTTTACCGGTTGACCTCCTTGTTGACCTCCTTGTGTTTTGGACCCAATTAGACTAGTGGATTCCTCGCTACGTCCCTGTGCGTCACAAGCACTCTCGGCCACGTACGAGTCACTGCCACGTCCTCCGTCAGCATCCGCAACACCGTGGGTCTCCTCAAGATCCCGCCGATGCTCTCTCTGCCCTGGGGTCTTAAGCTCTGGCCTTCCCCTCCTTAACTCTGTGTCGTCGTCCGAGAGTGACAACTCTCGAAATCGTCTGATGCTACTATTCAATTCATCTTCATTGTCATAGAGGTTATATTTTTCTGTATATGGAGTGCTGAAGGGGTCTTCGTCCCTTCCTTCTATCAAACTGTGGTGCGTTCGTTCAATAGATGTGTCTATTTTTTGCAAATTTTCATATGTTCTTTTTATGCTCTGATTGATTTCAATTAAGTCCTCATCTAGTTCCTTACCGACTTGCCTTAGTCGTCTTCGCCGATTTTCTTGCTCTTGTAGTCTGAGTGATCGCCGAACTTGCTCTTCCGAAGTCCCGTGCCCGTCAGGTACTCTATTCTTATCTTTGTTCGGCCGTACGGGCATTTAGTTGTTCAAGCGATCATTGCTGGTTGCCGGAAGTGCGGCGCCGACTAGTATCCCGTTCTTCCTCTTCCCGTTTGTTTCGGTCTTCACAGCGTTGCACGATCTGCTGCCTTCGGCGCTCACGGGCTTCCTCCTCTCGCAAGTCTTGCAAAATAATGAAATGGCGGGCCAGCAACCTGGGCATGCGGTTCAGAAGGTGGTTCACCTCGTCGTTCACTTCCAGCCGATCCCAGATGACTTCCTCAGGGATCTCCCGAACGAGGGATTCCCTACGTACGTGATCACGGAGCGATATTTTCCACAAATTTACCAAGTCTTCCGTCAATGAGTCTTCTCGTTCCTCATTAGCATTTATAGGTTCTTCCGCTGGTTGACCCATTACGCTGCCATGGTGGATGATGCCCTAGTCCGTTCAGGCAACGGCGCCAAATGTTTGCCTACGGAATGGGATTCAAACTCTACGTACTACTGGCAAACTTGTAATAACCAGAACATAGGATTAAACAGTACACTAAAAGATATCATAGGAAAATGCCAAAGCTTTATTCATTCTCAGGAAATATCATGTACAAGAGTGGAATCATCAATAGCATAATGTAACATCAATAACAGCATCCGTATATCATTGTCATCCCCGACTATTCCCACCCGACTACATATAACGCTCGGCGGTGGTTACACAACCAACCGACACGACGTTTCATAACATCATTACATTAACACTAATCTAAACATGTTTTGCCGAGAGTACATGACATCACATGACATTATTATTCTTTACTAACTATTGTTTTATTTGACAACTGCCGAGTATGACCGAGGCCAACTACGGCCGAGGCCAACTACGGCCGACAACAAGCAACCGACAACAAGTAAAATATCGACTAACAATCATGAGATATGAGCTTTTGATCATGAGAAAGTCAATGATATGATATCACCCATTGATGGTAGAGCTACACCAATTAAAAGACATGAAAATATCAAGCATAAGAGGATTGATTATGTATATTTTGGCATAGAAGAGGTATAGAGGTCTGAAAAGATGAACGAAGAATAGATGCAAAAAGCCAAAGAGGCTAAATTAGTGGCTGCCAATGCAAGACAGCACCTTCAAGAAGTCAAAGAAAAGGTTAGTCTCATCAATGTAGCAAGGCAAAAACGGATAGATAACATTGGAAGACTCTTTATTCAAAGAGGGGATGAATCTGAAAAATGCACATTATTCTAATGATGATGATGAGATTGGTCAATTGAAGGATTGGTGTATTCCAGCTATACCATGTGTTCTACCTCATACTTCATTGAGTGTTGACAGTACTACTTTGAAGGAAGCAACAGTTAAGATGGATAGATGGAGTTGGGATTGTCACTTTGGTGGTAGAGGACAGATTGGTGATGAGTCCAAGTTTAACAGGTCTTCCACTTTGATTCCTCCAGTTAGATATTTCCAGTAGCAGGAGTTTGAGGTTTGGTCAAACACTTGTCTTGCACCAATTGATCTTACTGATTGTTGTTTCTTTTTGGTAATTTCAAATGCATATGATGTTTTGATAAACTAAATGACTCAAATGTAAGTGTGCAAGGATTGAAACTAAATGGTAATGCAATGCAATGGATTTTAATGACTTCCCAATACTCAATGATGGCTGAAAATATAATGCAAATGCATAATAGAAGCAAGAGACATTATGACAAACACTTGTCATACATTACCCGGACCCCTACAAAGCTGAAGCTAATGACTAAGATGAGTTACAATGCCTTACAATGACGGAAAGCGAAGTGTAACTATGTAAATGTATAGCTACAGCCAATGGTCATTTATACAAACACTTCATGTGCAAACTATCTATGCAAAAGTTCACTCATAGGCAAATGGACATTTTAACAAACATATGGTATGCAACCCCAAACTTCTAATTTGCTGTCATAAAACTGATTACAACAAATAGCCAAATCTTTGGCTTACAATGGCAGATTGGTAATAGTGCAAAGACTATTTTATGAAGCAATTACAAAGCTGCCATAGCAGCAAGAAGAACTGAGATAATAAATGCTAATTACAATGGATAATCTAATGCAAACTGATAACTAAGAAAGAACTTGGAAATGGAGTTGCTGCACATTAAATCATTCAATTCTTCTCGTAGACTTCATGTATGCTTTCCAAAATGTTGCGCCTACTCTCCTGGACACCCAGCGATTCTCTCCAGCACTTGTGTATATTTCTCTTGGCTCTTATGGACAAAATCGCACCCAGCTGTAGGTGCGCCTAGCTACAATAATACTGTGATTTTTCTCTGCCAACAATTAGATAAATCATCCTCCTTCTGCAAGCAATTCGTCCTCTTTCCACCACAAAATCGAATTGCCTTTTGACTGTAAAATCTCTTCAAAAATCTGCCAATGATCTTCAAATCAAATCCTCCAAATTTGGCCCTTGGCCACAAAATTTGCACAATGTGAAAGACTGAAGTATCTCTCACTCCAATCTAGCTAGGGTTGGTGTTGCACAACCGAAACCGGTACCTTGGAGCCTTCAAACCCTCAGGCAATGAAAGCATTCAAGCTCTCTTCTACCACGCAGGTATGTATGAAATAGAAGTATAACCAAGTGTGTCTGAATGACTAGCAATGAGCTTCTTATATACTTTTTCTAACCCATCTCCAAGAAGCTTCTAGAATATAATATTATTTTATCACTTAAGTGACTTTATGATATAATATTATTTTAAGTCACTTTATTAAATTAATTAGATATATGGCCACCATGTTGGAAAACCAAACTAGATGTAGGAAAACCTTACAAATAATTAACTTGATGATTTCTCCTTATTGCTCCAAATTGGGGACATGACAGTCCTCCCTTCCCAAAGATTGTTTGCCCTCAAGCAATCCACACTGCCAAGCCATCACAACTACCACCAACCACCTGAATCCCAAATGACCCTAAGAAGAACTTCAACCAACATCCATTGAATATAGTTGAAGCTCCTGACACTGTGAAGTCCTATCAATTTGTGAGCCCAACTATTCAACAAAAAAACTCCTGGATCTCAAACCTGCATATCTACCCCACCACACCGACTCCAAGTACTGCAATAGTAATCCTCATGCATCCAAATTCTCCAAAAACAATCTCCACCTGGATCACATGAATAAACTGGATGTCCTCCAAACTCTACTCCAACTGACTTTCGTTGTGTCACTCTTATACCTCCCCCTAAAATCCAATTCGACCAAACCTCCACCACTAAAGTGACACATCATCAAAGTGGAAGACCTGTTAAACTTGGACTCATCATCAATCTGTCCTCTACCACCAAAGTGACAATCCCAACTCCATCTATCCACCTCAATTGTTGCTGGCTTCAAAGTAGTATTGTCAACACTCAATGAAGTATGAGGTAGAACACATGGTATAGCTGGAATACACCAGTCCTTCAATTGACCAATCTCATCATCATCACTAGAATAATGTGCATTTTCAGATTCATCCCCTCTTTGAATAAAGAGTCTTCCAATGTTATCTATCCTTTTTTGCCTTGCTATGTTGATGAGATTGACCTTTTCTTTGACTTCTTGAAGGTGATGTCTTGCAATCGCAGCCACTAATTTAGCCTCTTTGACTTTTTGCATCTATTCTTCGTTCATCTTTTCGAACCTCTTTACCTCTTCTATGCCAAAATATACATAATCAATCCTCTTATGCTTGATATTTTCATGTCTTTAAATTGGTGTAGGGCTGCCATCAATGGATGATATCATATCATTGACTTTCTCATGATCAAAAGCTCCTATCTCATGATGAGTCATAATGTTGTTGTCCTGAAACAAATCAGTAATGACATCATGCCATTCTATAGTGTCTCCTTCCTCATGTGTAGCCAAAACACTAGTGGCTGCCCCACTAGGCAAATGATCAACTTTCCTGTCCACCTTTTTGTCTTCATGTAGCTGCTCTAATGTAGCTGCTTCATCTTCAACCATCAAGTGCTCTTCTTCAATTTCAAAGTCATCATGAAGTGACATGTGCTCAACATCTTTCTCTATGCAAATCTGATTTTCACTTTCCTTAGGATCAATTGTAGGCTGATCACTAACTGCGGAAAATTCCTCATAGAGACTTCGAGATATGTCACCTGTAGATATATTGTGTTGCTCCTTTTTGTTGTGAAATGTGGACACCTTTGGAATGGATTCCAATCTTTTCTTCATAGAAATTTGTTGTTGAATCAATGGCTCCATCCAAGCTTCCTTTGAATTGCTGAAGAAAGGAAGGTCATTTCTGAGTTCTTGCGGAAGTGTGAGGTACACTTCATAAGTAGATATTATATCCTCCATGACTCAATTGAAATTTCTGATTCGCTGAAACCCAATCCACCCAACAGGCTAGCAAGATTCTTGGCTTTGATACCACTGTAATGTCCCTTGCTAGTTTTGGCCTTAACTTGCTGATTTGAAGCTCCGGGTATTTTGTCAAACACTTGTCTTGCACCAACTGATCTTGTTGATTGTTGTTTCTTTTCGGTAATTTCAAATGCATATGATGTTTTGATAAACTAAATGACTCAAATGAAAGAGTGCAAGGACTGAAACTAAATGGTAATGCAATGCAATGGATTTTAATGACTTTCCAATACTCAATGATGACTGAAAATATAATGCAAATGCATAATAGAAGCAAGAGACATTATGACAAACGCTTGTCATACATTACTCGGACCCCTACAAAGCTGAAGCTAATGACCAAGATGAGTTACAATGCCTTACAATGACTGAGGTGAAGTGTAATTGTGTAAATGTATAGCTACAGCCAATGGTCACTAATACAAACACTTCATGTGCAAACTATCTATGCAAAAGTTCACTCACAGCAAATGGAAATTTTAACAAACATATGGTATATGCAACCCCAAACTTCTAATTTGTTGTCATAAAACTGATTACAACAAATTGCCAAATCTTTGGCTTACAATGGCAGATCGGTAACAATGCAAAGACTATTTTATAAAGCAATTACAAAGCTGCCATAGCAGCGATAAGAAATGAGATACTAAATGCTGATTCCAATGGAAATCTAATGCAAACTGATAACTAAGAAAGAACCTGGAAATGGAGTTGTTGCACATAAAATCATTCGATTCTTCTTGTAGACTTTGTGTATGCTTTCCAAAATGCTACACCTACTCTCCTGGACACCCAACAATTCTCTCCAGCACTTGTGTATATTTTTCTTGGCTCTTATGGACAAAATCACACCCAGTTGTAGGTGCGCCCAGCTACAATAATACTGTGATTTTTCCCAGCCAGCAATTAGGTAAATCGTCCTACTTTTGCAAGCAATTCGTCCTCTTTCCACCACAAAATCGAATTGCCTTTTGACGGTAAAATCTCTTCAAAAATCTGCTAATGATCTTCAAATCAAATCCTCAAAATTTGGCCCTTGGCTACAAAATTTGCACAATGTGAAAGACTGAAGTATCTCTCACTCCAATCCAACTAGGGCTGGTGTTGCACAACCGAAACCAGTACCTTGGAGTCTTCAAACCCTCATGCAATGAAAGCATTCAAGCTCTCTTCTACCACGCAAGTATGTATGAAATAGAAGTATAACCAAGTGTGTCTGAATGACTAGCAATGAACTTCTTATATACTTTTTCTAACCCATCTCCAAGAAGCTTCTAGAATATAATATTATATTTATCACTTAAGTGACTTTATGATGTAATATTTATTTTAAGTCACTTTATTAAATTAATTAAATATATGGCCACCATGTTGGAAAACCAAACCAAATGTTGGAAAACCTTACAAATAATTAACTTAATGATTTCTCCTTATTGCTCCAAATCGGGGACATGACAAACCATGCTTGGGTTTCCATTCAATATGCCTTGGTGTATTACCTCCTTTGAACTTCATGTCTATAATGTCCCTTTCAAATAAATGTAGCCAACACATACCAAAAAATTTTACTCGCCTCCTCTAAGCTGAAGTTATAATGTTTACCTTGGACTTCAAAGACTCTTACCATGAT
>VDFB02388323.1:0-21892 GCA_007258455.2 Sequoia sempervirens | reverse complement strand
ATGGTAGGAGATTATTACTTTTAGAAAGAATCGAAGATAATGTTAGATGATATGGAAAGCACAAAATTTGAAAATGAAGAATTGAAAGAAAACCTCAAGGAGGAAAATTCTTCTATCTCAAAGCTAGGGGGAAAATCCAGAAATTAAAAGCAAGACATAGAGAAGTCGTCCAAGAATTAAAGGATTCAAAGGAAAGTGTTGTGGATCTAAATCTATTGTTGGATGAATGCAAGAGGACTAAATAAGATCTAAAAGATACCATCAAATAGAAAATGGAAGAATTGAAGAAGGCTGAAGAAAATATGAAGGATACCATCAAACAAAAATTAGAAGAAAACGAGAAGCTAGATCAAGAGTTAAGAAGGTTGAAATCATAAACAAGAGTATGTTAAAGTAGCATAATTCTAAATCAACTCTTGTCCCTATAGAAATTCCACAAGGATAAGGGAGGACTTGGCTTCTTTAGTGAAAGATCAAAACATAATACTAAGGGTAAAGACAAAATAGATCAAGCTGAAGTGAGATTTTTTGTAACAAGCATGGCCCAAAACTCTAGCACATCTACAAAAAGACCTTTGGTCAGGAAACCAAATGCTCAAAGGAACTTATCATTTAATGGCTATTGTTTTCTATACAAAAAATTTGGACATAAGGCTTTAGAGTGTAGAAGCAAGAAGGAACCAAGTATTCAATGCTTTAACTGTCACAAGTTTGTTCACAAAGCAAGTCATTGCAAAAATAAATTATATGATCTAGCTAGAAGGAATAGAATGAACAATCTCTTTCATGGTAATTTTTGTTTATGCCATGGTTATGGTCACAAAGCTAATTAGTATAGATCTAGGGTTCATTTAGTTAAGTTAGGACAAAGATGTTACAAGTGTAGTCAACTTGGACATTATACTAACACATGCAAATATGTTTCTCCAGAAAAGCCTAAAAATAAAAAGAAGGTTGTAGAATTAGGTGAATCTAAGAAGAAGAATGTCATGGTGTGGAAGAAAAAGGAAATGAGTGTGGAAAATTATTTTGTGGTACCGAATCTCAGTACAAGATCTTTCAAAAATTGAGCCAACCACCTTAGCTCAGGGGGAGTGTTGTAATGCATATCCTGTCGGTTCCCCCTCTCCAAAGTAATATTGATGTGTTTTCAACTTGACTAAGTTTGATCTAGTTGATGATATATGATGAAGCTTAATTTGGCTGATTGAAAAGTGAAGTACAATTGATTGCATCATTGATGTATGTTTTTGGTAGCAAAATCATCACAAGCAATTAAGGATAAAAGGTGGAGTTTCAAATCCTTTCTCAAATTTTGCAAATTAGAAGTTTTGCTGAGTGATAAAAGATTGAAGAAGATAAGCATGACGATGGAATCCATTGACAGAGAATCTAGCGGAAATATTTCACTAAGGTTGAAGGGAGTATATTTGGATGAATTTGATCATTGGAAGATGAAGGAAATGGAACTAGGTTTGAAGACTGATGAATTTCAAAATGTAAGTGCCCTAGGTATGGATTTATGGGGAGAATTTCCCTAGATTTCCATCAAAGAGTCTATCTTGTTCTTGTTGAGTTGATTCAAGGATGGCAACATCATTTTGGACAAACCCTATCTGATCACTAAGGAAGCCATTGAAGCTATTATTGGATTGTGAATTGTTGGTGACCTCCCTAGGAAGAAAATGGTGAAATAGAAAGAGATAGAGGAACTTAATGCTATCAAAAAATACCCTTGAGCTCTACTAATAAATACCATTTTTGATCCTGCAGTAAGGTATGTTGCTTATGATATCACTTAAAAAATCTATTTTAGAAATCATGAAGGTTCTACTTCAGCTATTGCTATGTATCTTTCACATAAGATGGTGAAGGAAAATAAATAGTTTGACCTATGTATCCTAATAATGGAAAACCTAATTGAGAATGTCAGAATGTCTTTGGTTGAGAGTTATCCCTTTCGGTTTGGGTCTCTACTCATGTGTTTAGTATTTTTCTTTCTGATTTCACTATTGTCAAAGGAGGATGTTCACTAGAAGTCTGACATCTCTATCAAAAAGAAAGTTTACAGATATTTGGAATGTATGGAGGATAAAGCAAGTGCATGCAAAGTTTATTTCTCATCCTTGTAGATGAATTTGAGCTCCAGTGTGATAGTATTTAATGCTATGCCTATCAGTTAGGTTGAGGAGGATTCCTCCTCCAGTAAGGAGTTAGAGGTTGTCATTGGTGGTTCCCCTCTAGAACCTAAAAGGGGGAAAAATTAACGCAAAGGATTTCATCAATATCTTAGAAGAGAAGGAGAAGGAAAAAGAGTCTCTGCCTAGATCTGACTCTTTCAATCTAGATGAAGTTCATTTGGTATTGGATGAAGGTGATATGAAAAATATTGGTTAAATGTGGTATTCCCACTCTCTTGTTAGTAGGATTAGAATTGAAGATGCCTTTGTTGATTATGTGCTCAAAAAGGGTATTACTGTTTCAGTTGTTTCTAACTTGTTACCAAATGATCTGCTGGAAATTGTTGAAGAAATATTTTTGTGAGAAGGATCTAAAGGTCATAAGATCCAAGCTATGATTGAGAGAAGGTGTTTCAAAGCCAAACAAAAATTATCCAAACAAATTGGTGAGACAAGAGAATGTATTAAGTAGATGTTTGACATCTATAGGTTTTGTCTCTGGTGGTCTGCTGCTATTGATAATTTTAGAAGTAGAATGAACTATTGGATCTGAAATGAATGATACTGGAAAGTGTTTTGACTTCTTCAAAGATAAATATGGAAAAAAAGAATAAGACTTGCATAGTTGCAAGCTGAGTTATTTTCTACTTCGAGAAAAAGGGAAGATTTGGTTAGAGCTTTCTGGTTGGTCAAGGAAATTGTTGAGGTCCAGTTGGATCATCTCATTGGGATACTTTCTAATGCAAAGAATTGTGAATAATAGTTCTTATCTCTAGACTGGTCATCTTCATTTATGTTGTTGACTCTACTGGATAGTATGTGTGCCGGAATGGTTTCTACAGTGCAAGATTGGAGGAGGATTATTCCAACTATGAGAGAAATGTACAAGAGGATTTTTCATGTGAAAACTGTTATTTTTACTTGATCTCCTGAATGTTCTTATTTGGCCCTTTTCATTTGATGGAAAAAAGGGGGAGAAAACAAAAATGAGAAGAGGTATTGAATTTCTTGACAAAGGGGGAGTGCTTGGAGTTGTGTTTTTGAGTTTTTGTTGTTTTACCACCAATGTCAAAGGGGGAGATTGTTGAGAATTTGTTGAGATGACTTAACATTGTTGTCATTGATGTCAAAACCTAGGATCTGGAAGCTTGTGCTCTGAATGATATACATAAATGATCTATCCTATTGTGTGCTTTGATGTTGAGTAGTGTGGATATTATTCTTGATCTGGATATGGTAGTACTTATTTTTGGGACATCTGTGGAAGTTATTTATTGCTAAATAATGAAGACTAATCTTTTGATGTTGGCTACTATGCTCAAAGATTATTTTGAGTGTCCTTGCTATCTAGACATTCATGTAGCATGTTACAAGTTTTGGTATGTCTAATTATGTTTCTTTGGTTGGTACTAAAATTGATGATAATCAAGATTTGGTCTTGGTTGTAGCGTATGACCTATTTATGGGTCCCTTGGTAACATGGTATGAAGATCGTTATGTGTGACCTATTTTTTGGTTCTAGTGCTAGCGTTCCAAGCCTTATTGAATATTTCAAGGCTATTCTTCAAGCCAACATTTTTTTGCTAGGTTGACCTAGGATATTATGAAGACATTGTGTTTGGACAACCTAGGAGATTATAAAGGTATGAAATGGTATAAGTAAAAGCTATTTTTGTTCAATGAAAGAAGAAGTATGGATTATGGTGTGTGTGAGCATATAAAAGGGTGTGAAGGTTTATGCGATAAGAATGTTGAAGGAAAGTTTCAGGAAGAAGTAATCTATTTTGAACAGGTTGTGTGAGGAAGGTGTGTAGAAGATTCTTGACCAAATCTGCTACAAATAGATAATGTGCTCTAAATCTGAACTAAATTCATGCATATGTAGATGCAGCTTCATCAATTCATTTTTGTCTGTGAGACTATTTTGTAATCAAATGTATTAATTAGGTAGCGAGTCCATCGACAATGAGCCTTACTTGTAATGAGAAATTTGGTAGTCAGCCTTTGTAAAAGTCACCTTAACTAGTGTCACCTTAACCAGTGTTCTATAATTGAGAATTAGCATTCTCTGTGGTTTTTCCCTTCTTTGGTTTCCACATAAATTTGGTGTTCATTTTGCATGGTGTTTTGTGCTTTCATGTTCATATTTGTTGGACTATTATCTGATTGATTTAAGTTTGCTCTGAATTAATTAAAGTTAAGAAAATTGTTTTATGATAACTGATTCACCCCCCATCTTAGTTATCCAAACTATTCAACAACTATATTTCCCAAAAGCTTACTGGTAGTGACACAAAAGATGCACCTTTTTTGGTTCAACCTCACAATGTATTTATCAAGCCTATCAATTATTTGAGCTAGTACCTCTAGATGTCCCTTGACATAGATTTAGCCTTGAGATTTCATCTACATATTTTCAAAGATTTTTTTAAACATGTCATGAAAGACTAAGTTCATTTCCACTTGATATCTAGCCCTTGTATTTTTGAAACCGAAAGGCACCACTTTATAGTAGTAGGTTCCCCATGGACATGTGAACATTGTTTTATGGTGATCTTCCTTAGCTATCATGATTTGGTTAGACCTTTAAAATCCATACCTAAGAGATAGCATTTCGTGACTAGCTATGAGATCCATAATGATATCTATGTTGGGTAAGGGAAAATAATCCTTAGGGAATGCTTTGTTCAATTCCCTAAATTTTGTGTGGATCTTGATACCCCCAATGGGTTTGGAAACTAGAACCGGGTTTGAAATCCACTTGAGATAGTCAATGTGCCTAATGAAAACAGCATAGAGTAGTTTTTTAAATTCCACCTTGATGAGTAAGGTTATTTGGGGATACATATTTCATAGATTTTTCATAACTAGCTTGGAATCTAGGTTCACTATTAGATGGTGTACTACCAAGGATATATCTAGACCTAGAATGTTACCATAAGGCCATGCTAAATAGGTCTTCCTTTCTCTTAGAATTTTTTCCAAATTTTGTGTCTCCTCATCATGTAATGAGGAAGCATGGAATGTTATTTGAGGAGCTTCTTTTGTTCCTACATTGACTAGATTGGATGGCTCTACAAGAAATACTACCTTTTCTTGCTCTAGATGAGGGATATTGAATCCTCCATCCTTAGGTTCCTTAGAGAGGTTTTCTCCCTTTGATGCATCCTTTATTTTTACTATTTTATGATCTAAAAGTATCTATTTTATGATCTGAAAGAGTCACTTTATGTTTTTCTCTTAAATATCATGCATTTATTTTAAAATTTTCTTTTGCAATTGGAAGATTCAACAATCTTCCAAAAATAGGCTCTTGTATCTAACTCAATATTAATCTCTTTCTTATGATCTCTAAAGATTTGATCTCTAGCTACCACTAATTTGGAAATTGCCTCATCATTTTTTAATGAATGAAGAAATAGTGTGTGTTGTTGGTCCCAATAAATTAATTTAGGGTAGATAAGGTTTATCTCTTTGTATTCGATTGGGAGGAAAAGGAGGTAATAGTGATCATGTAGATTGACACATGTTCAAATAAATATATGATGCACATTAGAGCATCATCGATATTTTTGTACTCAGATGTATCTAACCAAGAGGAAGCTTTATCCTCTTTGATCAACATATTACTAACATGAGGGACCAGATCTTTGGTTGAGGTGTAACCAAGACCAATATTCTTCATTCATTGCTCATGGATTATTGGTTCTCTTATCCATTCTTGCTTTAATCCTAGGCCACCTATTTTAGTATAGCCCATGCATTTCATCATTTGAAATCCTTTGTTACTTGTGTTAATGGGTAGTGGTTGTTCTTCTTTCTTATCTTGATAAATCCATTCTTATATGTTTCGCTCATCTATGAACTCAGTATTCAAATCTCCCCAGTTCTGAAATGTTGTTTGCTTGATTTTCTTGGTAATTTTCTCAATGTATTGGGGTTTACCATGAGATTTTGGATTTGAATTCTATTATCACAAAAAATAATATAAAAGGTTTTATTCTCCACAACCATTATCCTTGAATTGGAATTTGACATTAGAGATTTCCTTTTGAGATTCAGATGTCAAATCTGAATTGGATGCTAATGTTGAGGAATTAACATATGAAGAAGGAAAAGGAACTTCATCATTCTATAGAACTTGTAGCACCTTATAATATTTCTCCTCCATCACTATACAATAATAGAAAGGATTTGGATCATCATGAATGATAATTCCGTGACCGTATGAGAGCGATTGCCGGATGGTTCCAGTGACCGAAAGAATAAGATGGCAATGACCCATCGCGGCAATATGGCTTTAATTAAGTGGACGCCACTTGGATGGATGCGGTTATCTGCAGGACTCGCACTGTATCATGCATTTGGTGCTGCAGATCGGGAAATAAACAGAACTGCAGATGGCTGAACGACTGTTTGATCCTCCGCTCATCGGGCCTCGCCATGGCGCATACCGATCGCTTGAAGATCATGATATGCGTTATGCGATAATTTCCGTGGTCGCTCTCGGATATCTATCGGTGATGGGTGATTGAATCGGTACTTCCTCAGCGGCAAATTGATCAATCGCTATCGCCGGAACATGAGATGATGATGTGGAATGCTTTCTGACAACACTGCGGAAATCAACCAGCTTTAAAATGAACTCAGGGTTGATGTCTTCGCGGGTTGATCCAGCAGGAACTATTCTGGAAAATAATACGGATGGGCACTCGCCAGGCGCGAGAGAACGCTGATGACGACTTTTCCGCTCGCTGTGATGGCGACTTCAGTTCCGTGGACGACCGGCAAGTGCGAATTCACTCCAGAATAAGGTAATACCGGCGCTTTTATTCTCAAACTGAAACCATTGGCCAGCGTTCCAGGATATCCATTCAGACTCCATGATCCAGTTCGTTTGGTATCATGCAACGCCGGTGATTGCGGGCTTCGGGAACGGTCGGAGATGCAGAATATCAGCGGAATAACGACCAGAATCGGCAGGTAAACAATGGATCCGCCACCTAAATATGCCAAGGTGCCATTGCGGGCTCATGCTTTTTGGAATGTTGATTTAGAATGTCTCCCATAGTATTCACTTGAGGTTCCTCATATCCGATATTATGACTTGAGTTAGTAAAGGACCCTTAGAGGTTCTAGCAAAAAATAGTAGATGTAGATTGGATCCCTATAGTATTGCTTAACTTAGAGGAGATAATCAAGCAAGTGATTAAGGAAAGGTGAAGAGTATTAGAGTCCATACTGCTATTGAGGTTGTGACTTATCATTAAATTTGATCTACACTTAAATTACAACATCATAACCATACTGATAGTTGGGAGATGTTAATAGTGAGTTAATATGATAAGGATGTCTAAACCAAGAAATAGTTAGATTAATCTATTGATAATATGATTTTCATTGATGTTACAAGGGCATCTTATGATGTTAGAGGAGAGGCTGCTAGGAATGAGTTGATCGAGGTCAACAAAGGCACCTCATTGAGGTTGGTAGGAGATCTAACTGATATCAAATGAAGAGCTATTGTTGAGGCCAAAAGGACTTCATATGGTTGTTAGGAAGATGGATTCATTGGCCTTAGGGTGACATTACAGCAAGCCTTGGATTGTTCCAAAAGTCTTACTTTTGGCCATGGGATTACTTGTATCGTTTGCTAAAGAGGAAAAGAGTTAGTCATTTTTTAGCTAAGTCCAAAAGGCATCAGACTTTGAGCTTTGATCATACCTTATACCGAATGCCTTAAGGAAATAAATAACTCTAAGTTAACTTCAAAGAATTGCGTCCGTTCAACTTTTAGGGTCTCTTGTTGCCCTCGAAGAAACAAAGAAATATAAATTAATTTAAGAAAAAGGTTTAAATTGACCGACCATACCTCATTATCAATTTTACATGAATGAAAGAACTTCCATATTGGTGAGTAAGAGATTCTAGGATCCGAAACTTTGGACTTGAGGCTCTTTGTTGAGAGAGTGTTGGACATCAAAACTTTAGCATTGTAAGCATCACTGACTTGGGTTAGTAAGATTTAAAGAGTGATAGTGAAAAAGGATAACACACAGAAAAGGTTTAAAGGGATCAAAAGGTCAGCCATGAAAAGTCTTCTTCCTGTATCCTAAGTGATGAAAGGGTTATGGAGGAACCTTGACCTCCAAAAGGGTTGTGGGAATCATGGGTCAAAGATAAGGCTTGCACCTTATCATAATTGTAAGGAAGTTTAAAAAGGTAAATAGTAAAAAGGAAGTCAAAATTCTGACTCCTAAAGAGGTTATTATAAAATCAAAGATCAACTCTAAGACTCAAACCAGTTGGGCTTCAAAGATTCCCCTTAAAGCTTACACCTTAACATAATGTTATAAAGGAAGGATGATGAAAAATCAAACCTTGACACTCAAAATGGTGTCAGATTTTGTGGGTTTGTGTTAAGGCCCTAGCCTTAATATGAAGTAAAGGAAGAAGTATGGGGTAACCCCAAACCCTAACACTTGAAAAGGCTTAAGTGTTCATTGATTCAGATGTAAGGCTTGTGACTTACTAGTTGTTTGGTATGTGGTAAGAAGGATGTCCAAAGGTTGACACCCAAAGGAGCTAAGTTTGGTAATGCTTGCAAAGGATTGTTTCAAACTTCACAGGTTGCTAGGTTGGCTTACATTTTAGCACAATGGCATGTAAGTAGTAAAAGGGAAGAGAGGACCCCAACATCTGACAAACTCGTACATGTTTTGGAGTTTGTGCTTAGGTGTTTAAGAGGTTAGTGTTTTGGTTTACGATGGAGTGGAGATTGAAAAGGTAAAGGGGAAGGCCAATGGTCAAACCCTGATAAATGAGTAAAGAACTTAGGACTTAAGTGTTTGGGCTTACTTGTTAAGTCTTGTAATGCACTCCAGGCATAAGGTAAGGGAGAGTAGTGACTCTCGACCCACGATGGAAATGGAGACTAAAGTCATCAAAATTGAAGGAGTATTTTTGCCATTCCTTGGAATTCTTAAGTTGAATAGAGTTGACTTGTGCAAATTTTAAGGAAAATGACATGTGGCTAAAAGAGATTGGTTGGGATGATTCACAATGTAGTTGTGAATAATTTTGATAGGGTAATGTGTGCATAAGGGAAAGATCGATGGCATAGTTATGGTGAAGATATATGAACAACATTTAAAGTAGGCCAAATCAGATGATGACCATACTTTTAAGAAATGTAGGTGATTGAGTGATGCTTAAGATAGGCACAAGTTTCAAGATTGGTGGTATCTTTTCAATGGGAGATTGTGTCAGTAAACTAGCAAGCAAGCTAGGTCATGAAAAATAAGATGTAAGCTCTAGGTGACATTCTTGCAAAAAGGAGGAAGATGGACACCACAATTAATGTGAAGGATGGATAGGTAAGTAGGGGAGTTCAAGCAAACAAGGAGGGCATTTAATGCAAAAAAAACCCTAGATGGGCTACGAAGGAGGATTTCAAGTGGGAGAGAGGGGGACAGATCTCAACGAGTGAAGGGGAAGAACACAATGATTTTCAGGGGGATGTGCAATGACTAAATTTGGGGGATGGGTTTTTCCATGAAGGTAAAAGAATCATGGAGCCAAATAAAAGACTGAAGACACCACCACAGGTATTGGTTAATATTTACATAGGTATGGGGGTCTATCTTGTAACTAGTTTAAAGAATACCCATCTATTATTTTTTGCAGGTAGATGCATTTACATATAAGACTATATTGTGGGTATTGGGAGTGCCAATCTATGTGTTATGAGTGTTGATTCTAGTAGGGGTAATAATCGGGAGCTATGTGTTACCCATATTGTGTTTCATGAGTGTTTTGGGACTGTGTTTTGAACCTTGGCTCAAATTGATCATTTCATTGATCTCAAGCAAAACTCTTTTTCATAAGCCATCATATTACAATTTAAATGTTATTCCTAAATAAAGAGAACTCGAAATCCTACTTTGTGCTTAATCTTCAATGCTAGCAACTCTAATCTTATATGTATATATGTATTTGATAAAGAATAACTAGTATGAATCATGGTTGTTTGAATGCTCCATTAACGAGATTTAAGTATCACACTCATGACACTATTTGATAGTTGCTTAAAAAAAAGAAACATGGCCTTGAGACATTGTTTTATATGATTGGAATAGAATCCCAATCTCATTATCATGGGGTTAAAATATTTCTTGCTTAGGGGTTTGGCTAGAGCTCATGAGGCTTCATGATGCAAATATGGTAGGGTGGACATGTTTGATTCCTTGAGTTATAACACTATTGTTATTTATCTTGTGGTTAGAGTTGGTCATTGAACATTTCACTTACCTAGAATTGCAGCCATGAAGTGAAGAAAAAATTAAGTACATACATTAAATTTTCATGTAAGCATGAGGTGTTTTTTTTGTTATGAATAAACTATCCTTTAAAACCATGCCTATACATATTGAGTTTTCATACCTCTGGCTTCATCTAAGTGGGTGGCAGCTGACGATGAAACTATCTAGGGTAATAGGACCCTAGAAAGGATTGTGTACCCACTCTTATATTCTATAATTAAAAGATTAAAGACATAAGATGAATTTTTTTTAAAGTGATCTTTGAACCTAAGGGTTATATCCCTTGTGTTAGTCAACCAAGTCTTTGATGGTTGAATTTTATTGAAGATTGAAATTGTGGATTGTCTTATTACCCTTTCACCCCATAATCTTATCCATGTTATATGGTGTCCTTTGTATTGTGGGATTGAAACCATAACTACTATTATAATCATCTATTCATGATATTATACGATTACCTTCATCCTAGATAATTCTTGATTATGGTTGAAAGATCACAATACTGTGTCTCACTTTTTGCACAAGATTGACATTTACATCAATATTTTTAACAAAATCTTCACCTTCTAAGAACTATAGAAGCTAAACCATTAATAATTTGAAGATGATGTAAACTAGTGATTTGTGGCAATTTGTGTGTAGATTATAAATTATTTTTTTTCAATTTTTTCAAAATAAATAACGAATCTTTCAACATCTCCTTTAATAACTGGTTTTAAACATAGAACAATATTTTTTAGAAAGTAACATTTGTGTCATAGAACATAACTTTTATTCTATAAAGGATTAAATTCTAATTTTTGAAATATAGATTCTCAACATCAATATCTAGGGAAATGATATTTTTTCATAATTTCTTGTTGCATATTTTTTTTAAATTAATTTTTGAAGTCACTATAACTATAATTTGGACATATGTTTGTGTCATACAACCTAACTTGTTGTGTGTATATCAAAATATAGTTTTTTTCTTTTTGGGTAAAACAAGGACATAAATGCCTAGGGAAGGGGTATTTTTTGAATTTTTTTTAACAATGTTTTACTATTTTTCCACCTTTGCACAAAAAAGAGCTTGATGTTTGAAAAAAACCTATGTTTAGTAAAAATTGAAAATTAAATACATGATAAAATGAAAATATATCAAAACTACACTTGTTGGAAAGCTTGTTTTGAGGGCTACAATCTTGCAAGATATAATTTTTGAATGGTGTTACTTAATCCCTCAAAATGTAAAGAAAAAGTGTTTTTTTGCTAGCATTTTGATAGGTGCGAAGAAGACTTAGAGCAGTTCTATCCAAGGGGGTTTGATCTAAGGGGGTATCATCTATCCCTCTTCAATTAAAAGCCTTTATATGGAGCCTCTCAATACTTAAATCTCCAATTTTTCTAAAAACAGTGATTTTACAAAAAAATCAGCACATACCAAAAGTGAGACACACTATTGTGGTAGCAACCTTATCTATTTTGGAAAGTGGCCCTTGAGGAGAATTGTAATCGGGATTTGTTAATGATTACTCCTTATAATAAAATAAGAGCCCCCTATAGTTTTATTTTTTTAGACTTTTTTATATATTTACTACCATTGTGAGCTAGAGGTGATTTAAACTTGGGTGTTATGTGTGAATTCTCGTCCATCAAATATAAGTTGGGTGAACTCAATTTGTTGAACTATAATTCCTTTGTGAAATGTATATGTAGGAAAGGAAATAAAAGATGAGTCCTTGAGGAATTAGGTCTAGCCCCTAGGGTTTTCTCTTTTTCCTTACTTGAGTTAAAATTAATATATTGTAATGGAATACTTGTGACTTCATGGTGTCTTCTAATCCTGAACATGTTTTTAGGACTAATGAGGATTATCTTGATGATGTGAATTCATTGTCTTGTCTTGAATCCCTACTAGGGTGGCATGAGAAATTTAGTTTCTTAACTAAATACTATAATCTACACCTAGTTAGATGTTGTTATGCTTTTTAAAAATTGTGTGCTTTGCAAACAAAGTTGTGTGAGTTAGTCATGTATGGTAATCTAAATTTGAATTTTTTGTTTTGTCTTTAATTGTATTTTATTGCACATTTTTTGGGCATTACATTCGGTATTAGAGCCTGGTTGCAACACTGGGATCTCTAGTTAGTGATGTAATTTCCCATGTAGCATTTTTTAAGTGAATTTTGTTGTGTGCTTTTCTCCTTGTTGTGACAAATGGTTGAAACAACCTTATGAGATCCTGAGTTGCTTTTATTGTTCTTCGATAATTTTGGTTGTGAAATAGTTAATTAAAAAGGAAATAACTATATTGTTATATTGATTGAGCATTATGTAACCCCATGTGAATGACGTGTTTGATAATGAATAAGTTTAAGTAGCTCAGTTTATAAATTTTGGACTTGCTAAGGTTAAAATTTAAATGCACCCATGTACCCTCTTGTAGGAATCATAGGTGTTTAAGATGAACAATATTAGGAAAATTAAATATGTTAATTGCATGTTCCATTCATGTTAGTTAGCATATTATGGTGAATTATCATTGTGAAGACTGATCAATATGGAATGGAAATAGAAATGAAAACAAAGTGAATGGCTAGAAAACTATGAATATTATTATTATAAACTTCACCCTCATGTTATCCTATAACCTTGAACCTTATGGAGATGAAAGATGATTCTTAAGGCATGACTATTATGTAGACAATACAACCTTACTAAAGTAAACATCATTTAACTTCACAATGCAAGTGAATAACTTAGACTTATAAAACACTATAACTCATATTTCTAAATCTATGTGCCTTAGGGTGTTTTGAAAATGCAATTCTCTTCTCATGTGTGGAGAATCAAGTGAATTCCAAATTAAGCATTTTGCCTTATAATTAATTGAATGCATGTTTGTGTAAATCTATCTTGTAAATATGAGAGAAATAGGTTTGATTGATTAAAATACCTTGGTTCAAAAATTGCATTCTTACCTTAGGATGTATGCATGAACTTGTGTATGAAATAAATTAGATTTAACATAAAAGGTAATAGTGGAATCATGTGCATATAAGATAAATAATAACCGTGGTGAGGGAATGAATGGAGCAGTAAACTTTGCATTATTAAATTTTGAATTAATTTGTTCTTTCATTACATACCATGTTTGGAATATAGAATGGCATATGTGTCATAACAACATTACTTTGGTGAGACTTAAGGTCCCCAATTGCATTATTAGTAATAGAAAGCTATATAACTATTAACTCGTTAGAGATGAAAATATTAAGTGCATGAGTAAGTGAATTTTGAGAAAAAATGAATGTTGTGCTTGTGGTGCTAACAAGCTATATTATGTTTTCTTTATCATGTGTTAAGTATTGCATAGCCTTGCTTAGAAAGTGCTTTATCATGATTGTGTATGCCACCTAGTAGAATATAATATTTTTAGTTTAGTTTATGTGTAAGGTAACAATTTTGTGGCCTTAAAAGATGAAAATTGGAAAAAGAAAAGAAAGGAAAAGTTATTTTGCATTCTTGATATATGTGAATACCATGTAATGGTTCTTATGTTGTGTATTGTGGTAATTTTTGTGGATAGATAAAGTTGTCAAAGTAAGTGTAAGTTGTACATCTTTGAATCATATGGAATGGAATGGTAAGATCCTTAATAGTTATTGTGATTCGACTTGTCGAAACTAGTATATGTGTTGTGCCCCAAGTATGAGATGTAGGGTATCTGAATTGGGATAATGGTGGTGGACGTCTAGTATGAGTCCCTATGTGCATTCTTCATGATTATCTTGTGCAATTGATTTGTTGTGAAATGGAGTAAGCATGAAATGTGTGGATATGTATCTATTAAATGAAATGTGATGTATTCCTTTGTGTTATTCTTATTTATATGTTAAATGTGTACCCTTAGTGTATGGTTCCCCCTTTACGGGAGTGAGATGCCAACTAGTGTAAATAGGGATTGAGGGTCACATGTTCACCTAGTGGGAAATTATGAGCTCAAGTTGTTGTACCTAATCATGATAAAGGATATATGTTGAGTGATTGTAATCCTCCATGGGTGTTTATTGTGGTCTACTCCCCCACATATGAGAGCTACACTTGTTGGTTCATAGTGAAAACCTATTCCTTGATGTTATAGCCCATGGGTAAAGGATGAAATTACATGGACCACCATTGATTCATATTTATGTGGTCAGGGACCACTAGCTATTCATATTCATGTGGTTGGGGACCACCTGCCATTCATATTCATGTGGTCAGGGACCACCAATGATGCATACTTATGTGGTTAGGGATCACCAGTTATTCATATTTATGTGGTTAAGGACCACCTATTATTATATGCTATTATACTTACATGGTTAGAGAACCACCATTCCCCTCATCCCCTTAGGTGGATTATCAAGTCACATGGTGCTTGTGATGTGCAATTTTTAATTTTGAAATATGAACTATTTGTAATTCTTGATTGATGTTTTATTTATTATGCCAAAAATGTGGAATTTTACATTTATTTAATTAGACTGTGTAGCCATTTGAAGGTTTTTATAGTATGATTTTCCTTGTTTAAATTTCATCTTTGAATTAAGATTGAAATGTTGCAATGTAGCTACAGTTGATCTTTATTTTTCTCCTCTCTTGAATTATAGTTCCTTTTTGGAATTTTATTGAAATTTTGGTTTATTATCCTATGGTACTCGGTTTGAGGCTTTGTCCTTGTTTGCAAATTTCTAGCAGGTGTGGTGTATTGTGACATCTATAAATTACCATATCTCGAGGGGTTCCCTGGCAGGTCCTATAGGGGAGTAGATGCACTAGGGAATTATTTTTGAAAGGGGTTGTAGGTGGGACCGATATGGGATGGTCATTGATCTGTTCTTCCCTTCATTCTATGATTACTCTTATCTGTATGGAGGAGTCCTTAGAGAAGGGCCTCAAGACCATCTTCCCAATTTTCTATGGTATCTAGACATATCCATCCTTGTAAACCCCATTGTGTGATACTTATGTTGTAAATTATGTGACTGTATGAGGATAGACACACCCATTGGGAAGAACCTCCTTGCTAATACTTTGTGTACATGTAAAATTTCAAGTAAATTTTATGTGGCATACCTGTGAACTATGTGTGAAAGTAACAAATGATGCAAGCTAATATTTCTTTAGACATGGTATGAGTGCCATGATTGAGATATGGTATGAGTACCATAATTATAAGGTAAATTGTTCTCTTAATAACATATTTGGACGAAATATGAAGCTGGTAACTCTTGAGATGTGTTTGAACATTTGAGAAAATATTTTTTTCTAATAGTATGAGTGATTTTTATGGTAAAAAGAAATTTTGAGATATATTAAAAGATGCTTATTTGTTGATGTACAATTGTAGTTTAGTTCAAGATGGTTACATAGGCAATGATTTATGGATGCATAGATAGTTGTTAATCTTTTCTTGTTTTTTAATTATATAATGATAATGTGTGGGATAAACATTTCTTAACAGTTGGATGTTACACTCATGAAAGAGATGACTCTTATGTATCTTTTTCAGCTTGCTTCTTGCTGTCATTTTTGTGTAATAGTTATTGCATATTTTGATACCATGTACAGTTGCTATGGTTAGTTGTAAGTTCTTACAATTTATAGAGTTCCCTCTAGCTATTTGTTTTGGACAAATGTGGATCATTATGGCTACTGTTCCAAAGTTTATGCTATAGGGAAATTTTTTTGTGTGAATTGTGTAAATACTTCTTTAATCTAATACAAAAATGCATGTCCCTAATTTAATGTTTTGATTTCCTTTATCATGGAAGTAGGATCATTCTGTGACCATCCATTTCATACAGTGTGTGGTTAACCATAAGGCTGGAAGTCACCACGGGGAGGATCATGGCCTGTGAAATCATGTGCTTTTAGTTTAAAACTCCTTCCCTTACCTATGCGGATAAAGGGATGAATCATTTAAAGATGATATAGGAACCCGGAGAATTTCATGAAAATTAGAGGCCTACCAGAGTATCATTTGGTGGTGGAGGCTCGGGGATGATTCTTTCGAGACTCTTAATGTTCAGTCAGACATATCAGATTGAATCTGTGATAGAATCGATGGGTCCCATTCTAAATGTGTTGCTAAGACATGGGCTATGAGAATTCACTTTCTTCTCCATTACAGACTCATGGTGATTTGAATATCTCCCATACGTATTCATAGGTTTCTGTGTCGACGTATAATTGAGGATTTTCAAAGGGAGCTATGGGTTCCTGGCAAAATATCACTAATTGGATCCTTATAGATGTACAGCAACAGAGAGGAAATGGCTAGCAAATTGACTAAGAAAGGTTGAAGAGTATTGGGGGTCCATAACGCTATTGAGGTTGTGAACATATCGTGGTGTGATCACTTAAAATTAGAACATCATACCCATACTAATAATTAGGAGATGTTAATAGTGAGTTAATATGATAAGGATGTCTAAACCCAACTATAGTTAGATTAATCTGCTGATAATATGATTTTTATTATTGTCACAAGGGAATATTATGATGTTAGAGGAGAGGTTGCTGTGAATGAGTTGATTAAGGTCAACAAAGGAACCTCATTGAGGTTAGTAGGAGATCTGAGTGATATCAAATGAAGAGTTGTTGTTGAGGCCAAAAGGATTGCATAGGGTCATTAGTAAGATGGATTCATTGGCCTTAGAGTGTCATTACAACAAGCCTTGGAGTGTTCCAAAAGTAAAAATTTGGACCTCGAGCTTACCTGTATCATTCACTAAAGAGGAAAAGAGTTATTCATTTTTTAGCTAAGTCCAAAAGGCATCAAACTTCAGGCTTTAGTCATACCTTATACTGAATTCATTAAGGAAATAAATAAGTCTAAGTTAAGTTCAAAAGGTATTAGGTTTCAAACTTTGGTCATATCGCATACCGAATCACTCAGAGAAATGAAGAAATAGTATGCTAAGTTTGAAGAGGTTTCTAACATTGGAATTTTTCCATACCTCATATCGATTGTGTGAAGGAAAATGAAGTTTGCATGCATTAAGTTTGAAAGGGAATCTAACATTGGGCTTCATACTTAAGGCTTACCATATGTTGAAGGTGTTAGGAATAAGACTTTAGCGTTACGACTTACACCTTGAATTAAGGTTAAGTAAGAGGTAAAAGGTATTAGTGAAGGCCCACAACAAAAAAAGTTTTGGGGATTAGAGGATAGCCATAGGTCTTATGAGTTACCAATATCCCATGTGATGAAAGGGTTATGGAGGAACCTCGACCCTTGAAAAGGTCACGAGCATCGTGGGTAAGAGATAAGGCTTACACCTTATCACAATGGTAAGGAAGTTTAAAAAGGTAAAGAATAAAAAGGAAGTCCAAATGCTGACTCCTAAAGAGGGTATCAAAAATCATAGATCGACCCTAAGACTCAAACCTACCAAGCTTTGGAGATTGCCCTTAAGGCTTATGACTTAATGTTGGCCTCCTCTAATAGTTTAATAACTAAGTCTTTAGGGCTGTGACATAGAGATTGAACATTTGCACTAAGTAGCTATCTCACTCATCATGAAGGTGCATTTCACTTGTCAATCTAGGGATGTAAACTTGAAATGGGTCAACATTGTATGTGCACTAGGACTTCATTGCAATCATTCATAAACTAGGAAAGAAACAATGCTAGAAATACAGTGCTAGAAGTAAATCAACTTAACCACTAAACATAAATCAAAATCTACACAGCATTAATAGCTAGACTGGAAATGAAGGATAGAAATGAAAATCTCAGCAAACAGATAGGAAACTACTATATCTTCCTTGGCTGCAGGAACAATCATAGAATGGAATTTTAGTGGCTGCAGGAATAGACAGTTGTTGAAATTGAAACTAACTACTGAACATAAAATAAATTTTAAACTAACAAATGGAATTCTCACCAAGTGGGCCCCCTTGGATGAGTCTCCCTTACACTAACTCAAATGTAGCAACTTAGAATGTCATATTATTCCTTGAAAGAATAAGTGCAACATCTTAGAAATAGAATTGTAAAACTAGAAAATGCAAGTACAAACTCAGAATATGCAACCTTATCCAAAGGAACATCTCACCATTATTTATAGGGAGAAAACTACTAACTATCCCTAACTAACTAGGCAATTGACTCCAAAATAGGAGGATGCCTCTTATTGAAAGCATAGAAAAAGATGGAGGAAGTTATGCATATGCTAAATTGGTCAAAGCGGACTCGCTTCAATGAGAATCCAACACCATGCACTCCCTAGATTTTCTCAACAACAAATATGACCATTAAAAAGGTGGTTACATTCTTTCATTTGAATTAGGAATTTCCCTCCATGAGAGTTTTCCCGCTTTGACTTCTTAATGACCAGCTTCTTGACTTCTTAACAACCGACCAATTGGCAAAAATTTCTCACATGAAGTAGGCTTTGCTGACATCAACATTTTAGTGGAACCTACAAAATAGCATTAGCATGCACAAAAAAATGTATATCTATAATTACCTCAGTGGCATTCATTCAACCACTAGTAAATTCAACATAGATAATTCTCATAGCATGATAATATCATTGAAGTCACAAAGATGAAGCTTATGTCCAAAGTATATAGCTTTAAGGAAAATATCAACAACCTAGTTTCAAATTCGGGGATAGCAACAACAAATATGTAATGGATCCTCTCAAAATTGAGCCATTAATTGAGCTCATCATTCCCCCCAACCTAACATTTTTCTAGTCCTCTAGTAGAAGGAGCACTATACTTTTTCCTAATTAATGCCTTGAAGTCAGCTTCTACTAGCTCTCCCACATTAGTATCTACGATGGCTAAATCAGGATCCCAGTAGAACCCTAGTTTGTTTTCTAGTCAGTTCCATCTCATCCTTTTTAAAGCTATATCATACTAGTAGAACTTATAATCTAGCACATGCGACAATAATGTAGGTGGCAGAAATATTAAGGGAAGCCAAAACTACTACTTCCTTCTACCAATCTGTATGTACCTATCAACCCTTTTGCATGTTGCATCATAGTTCTATAAAGAGTGAGGTTCAACCTATTTCAATTCTTCTGGAAAACTATTCCACCTTTGTGCTAAATATCCCATTATTGATTTTCCTAAGGTTTTAGCTACCTTGTCATACTCTTGGTAGGTTGCTTCTCTAATGGGAATAATCTTAGCTTTGTAGTTGGGGCGGTAAAGAATTATGTGCCATGTCATGAAAATATATCTAGGGCTACTAGATTCAGCCCTAATAAGCAGGGGAGTATGAAGTACCCTTTCCCTATAAGTTCTATACTGTTGTCCCCAACTAATCTCATTTTGAATCTAGGACATAAATTCTATTAAATGAAGGTCCCCAATATACAACAAAGTGTAGGAATCTCAAATCACGATCATTGACGTAAAACATAATTGTGGTATAATCACATAAAAAAAATAACACTAGGTATTAAGCCATTGGCCTAGAAAATACCATGTGGTATCGTGCAGACTCAAACTTGAATGATCCTTGGACAAATTCCCTGAAAGATTTTTCTCCTTCAAATGTAGCACACCCCAAGAGGGAAAGCTCCCACATGATAGCATTTCCTTAAGTACAAATATACCGTTATTCACCCTTCCATCAAAAGAAATTTTCATACTCTTCTTCAATTTGTACTTTTAAATTCCCATTATTCGGCAGTTTTACATTTTTCCTTTTTTCCATTCTCTTCCTTTCTCCTCAGATTCTCAAATCTTTTCACTTCTACCTATGCTCATTCCATGAAAAGGCTCCTACCAAAATCTTGCTTGGCACCAATTCTTGTTGTTCACATAACACCAATTGTAGTGATTTAGGTTGTTCATCCTACTCTGGCTGGAGGAACTTTGGATTCTCATTTTGTTCTTACTGTAGGGTTTCCTAGCTTTCATCTATTCTTGGTTCTCAACTTGTTCTGCAATGGTAGCAAGCTCTACCAAATTGATATTTGCATAATCCTCAAAAATATCCTTTTCTTCAACATTCACCTGCCCCATTAGGGCTTCTATCTCCTCCCTAGATGTTTTTCTAAGCCCATGGCTTCTCTTTGGAGGTGCACTAGTGGTTGCCCCAACTACTTTTGATCTCTTAGGAGGGTTTTTTTCTTTTCCTTTAGCTACAAGAGGAACAATGTTATCAACCTTTTGTTTCCTGGGGCTTGGTGCTAGGTTTTCTGCCACTTGCTTCTTGGCTTTTCCTTTTCTCACTTCTACTTCTTTCTTTTGTGCCTCTTCTTTCCTAAGGGAAACCCTAGTTTAAATTGGGCTTTTAGTAGGGACATTCTCATCAAAATCTGAGGATGAAATTTCCTCTCCTAAATGCTCTAACTCAGAAGACCCAATTTCAACAACTTGCTCAACTGTAGGAGGGTTTGAACTAGGGTTTGCACCAGAGGTTGCTGCTCTAGGAGTAATTTCAATAGCCCTCACTTCCCTCCTAACCCTACAGGGTTGAGGCTGACCTCTAACATGTTCTAGTCTAAATTGATCAATATTTAAAAATTCCTCCCCTGTCATATCCGATACTTCATGCATAGATTTTTCCACTAATAATTTGATTAAACAATGGTGAGAGACCTAATTATCCATAATTTTCTATGTTTCAGCTGCCATGATGGAAAGGAGATGATATAGTACATTGGGCATGCTCATTATTCGTCCATGCCTCATATGGTTCAGTAGCTTGAAGTGTATGGAATGGAGGCATGATTGGCGGCCCTCACAAGTGATGTACTTAACAATGTGTTTGACCTTGCATCACTACACCAATGAATAATCACTAGGTTCAGTAAATTCAGCCTTGGCTGACCTTGCATCTTTTGTAGTAGGGTATGGCTCACCATCAGCAGGTAATCTCATTACCTCCACAATTCTTTCCTCATTAACAATCACCTCCAATCCTTTTACCACTGCCTTCCCCTCGGAGAATGTCTGTGCAAATTCTTGTGCAATTTCTTCATTGTAACTATCAAGCTTCAAGAAATAGTCCAACCACCCACAATTTCTAAATTCTACCAAAGAAGGTGCATCTTGCATTACCACGTTATGAACTATGGGTTCAATCTGAATTAGTTGTCCTCCCATCGTTCAACTGCTTGTAATCAAACAAGCTCTCTACTAAATTTCCTCTTTTTCTTGCACCCTTCAAAACCTCAAACTTCTTTTGGAATTCTCTTTCCTGATTAAATGTAGCTTACTAAATTACTCTCGTTGGGTAAAATTTGAAATTATTACTAGGAAATAAAGGTTCATTAAGGAGGGGTATTATCGAAAGAATTGGTGGTAGTTCAGTGACAACTCACATATGCAAGCCATCACATCAATTTATCATTCAAATTGGCTCAGTTTAAATTCATTGATATGGATGGG
>VDFB02388321.1:0-13484 GCA_007258455.2 Sequoia sempervirens | reverse complement strand
TTTGCACTTGTTGATAGCCTCTTTGGAAAGCAGCTTGCAATGTTGCGTCGAATTGGTTTGATGTGGTGAATGTTGGTGGTGGTGGGGGTGGTGGTGGATTTGGAATGACGTTTGTGGTGGTGGTGAATGATGATGTTGTGTTGATCATTTGGTTGGTAGATGGTGTTGTCATGTTGATTACATGATTGGTGGATGGTGTTGTTGATGTGGTAAGTGGTGTTGTTGATGTGATTGGCCCTTGAGAGACCATACTTTGCAATGTTGTGGGGGTGTTTGGTGATGTTTCCATTGCTTGCGTGTTTGTCGTTTGTTGTTGTGATGTCAACAGTAATTTTTGAGCATTTGGCAAGATGTTTTGATTGATGGTTGGGATGTATGTTTGATGGATACTTGGTAGAGGGGGAAGCCCTAAACCAAGGAGTGGTGTTGATGACAATGGTGATGGTGGGATAGGTGGAAATGTGAGGGGGGTGAATCCTTGCAAGAGCGTTGTGGTGTTAAAAATGCCCCCTGCTCCGAATATGTCTCCCTCCTCTTGTGAATTCGTGAGAAGAGGTGTTTGTGGTGCTCCATGAAATGATGTCGATGATAGGTCATAATGTAAAGTGAGAGGAACATTTTGGTGTAATGGATTATGGAGGATGTTTTGTTCCACCGGGTGGTGTTTGGCACCAAGTTTTAGCGTTATTCGTTGGCATGGATTAGTTCATTGACGGAAATGTGTTTCCCTTGTTGATATTTGGTTGAGTTGGAGCAATCGATGTCATGATTTTTGGAATGTTTTGCGTGACGTTTTGGGATGGAGGTGTAGATGAAATGGGGATGGTGGATGAGATTGGTGGAAAAGATGTCTCTACTATAGTGGTCACATCAAAATCCCAAGGCAACTTGGCCCCTTGTTTTGCTAGTTCAAGCATGTACAACGAAGGGTTAAGTCTCATCATGATGTTGGATGATTCTATTATTATCCGATTTGGAGCATTTCGCTTATTTCTTCATGACATTCCAAAGGTGCGTCTTCCCTTGATTTTTCTTCTTGGTGGGTTTTGTGATGATGAGGGGGAATCTGGTGGATTGTCGGATTCCAAGATTCATTTCTGCTTTTGTTTGGCTAAGGTCACTTGAAGCATGAGTTTCTTTGTGGGCTTCCATACTCTTCTTGTATTGAGATCTCGTTTGAACCATAAAACAAGGATCAATCTTCGAGAATATGGGAGATGAATCTCTTGATTCCTTGGATTTAATCTCTATTTTATGTCCCAAAGTGAAAGTTTTTAGGATGCCTTTTTAGGATCAAACGTGATGATGATATGATGGTGATGTTCAAAGATGGATGTTATGGATTTTTTGACTTTTGATAGATCTTGAATGAAATACTAGGCTTTGGATTTTTGATTGGTTTGATTTTTTGGATTTTGAGACTTTGTCCTTGATCTTGATTTGGATTTTGTTTTGGATTTTGAACAAAAAGGAACCCTAAGATGTTTGATAATGATCTAAAGGATAATTGTGTTCAAAGGATGATGATTTGGATATGTGTGAGGAGAAGGATGCATCTACCTACACCTACCCAAACAAGGTGATTGTTTCACTAAGTATATGAGAAGGATTCATCTACATACACTAAGCTAGACAAGATGATTTGGATGACTTTGACTAAAGATATGCAAAAGGATGCATTCACACATTCCTAGCCAAAGGTGTTTTGATAAATGTTTTCAAGGACTTGATCTCAATGAGTTTGAATGATTGCTTTATTTTGTCATAAAGCCTAGCATTTCAAGGATGATTTCAAGGTTTTTCAAAAGATGACTTGTGAGATGGATGTTTGGATGTTTTGAAAGATGGATGAAAGAGGTTTGATTTGTTTTGATCTCTAGATGAACCTAAAAAGACCACTTTGTATTTTCCAAGACCTAGGTATTGAAGAGTATGCATATGCTTCCTAAAGACCTTTGTAACCAAGGAATGATTTGAACATTTTGGATTTCCAATCAATGATTTGTGCTTTTGGGATTTGGAGTCTTCAACACACATGAAAGTTCATTTTGCTTAGTCTTTGCTTAATGGATTTATTTTACCAAAAACACTCTCTTTGATTAAAGTTTCAAACTAAGATGTACCAATGTCTTAATTTCTTTAAACCCCACAAGATATTTGATGTGGAAATTCAACGAACTTAAGGCAAGGGTTTTCCTATTGTTTACTCAAAAAGACAAATTGAGATATAATCCAATGCTTAGGAACCTCTACGAATGTGAATCCGCAGGGAAAGCAGTAACATATGGATTGAGTCAATGATATTTGTCTTAAAGAGGGTTTGAAATTTTGAGAACCATGTTGAATGTTTGTTCGCAAAATGTTTTCGAATACACACTGTGTTTTCAAACAAAGAATAATTACAAGCCCTATGGATGTAAGACAATATTTGTTGATTCCCACTTGACAAGTCTCAAATGTACGCTTTATTCTAGCTGTGATGGTTAGATGCTTGACCCCACTGCCTCCAACGGCTCATTAACGCCAATCGGGGCAGCCAAGCATCAAACACCCATGAAACTCCTGCATGGAATGCTTTCCATCTCTACCAGAAGACCGTAGTGTGGGTGGGCCGTAATCCACCGCTCTTTGCAAATTCACCAAATATTTCATGACACTTTGGCAAATTCCCAGCACATGGGTTCTAGTAAGGACTTTCTCGTCAGGAGTTGTTCAACGCGTGGCAAGAGTCCCCTTTCGGGATCCATCTTGTCGGTTTTCAACCCGCGGATGGCGCTTTAACCAAAATCCTCATTTATATCCCGGGTTGGAAATACTCTTGGCTTAGAGTGTTACCGGGTTGAGTCGCCCCTTGCGAGTACTTTTTCCCCAAGGCGTGCCCTCTAAGATAAACAAAAGCTGGCAAAGACAATCCGTAACTCGATCGATTCGATGGCACAAAGAAAGCAGAAATGCACGCTAAAAATGCCCCTACCACACCTCAAGACAAGATGTTCAATTTCAAGCCCAAAATGAAGTGTTTTAAAAGCAATTAAATGTATTTTGAGTGTTTCTCTTGCACCCCAGATCGCACGAAGCGCAAGGGGAGAGGATACGCACTCAAAAGACAAAATAACACAATCAAGCACTTGTTCGTTTTAGCCTCAAAGCAATGATGACTTCATTTTAAGCACCAAAATCAAGTGTGAAGTTTGCCTTGTTCAATTTTAAACCAAAACAAAATCTAGTAAGTGTGTTCTAAGGTTCGTTTTAAGCCCTTTGCAATGAAAATGAAATTGTTCGTTTTAGCCCCGATTGAAAACTAATGTTCTAAAACGAAAAGGAAAACAATTTCGTGTAGTGTTGATTAAACACTTAAAGTGTTAAAGAACACATTGTGTTTTCAAAAAAAACATTTCCCTCCTTTCGTGAAGTAGTATTGATCAAAAAAAAATCAAAGTGTTAAAAAACACATTGTGTTTTCAAACAAGAATCCTCCTCCTCTTTTGCTTTGCATCTTTTCGCCTTTGTTCGTTTGTACCTCCTTCGTTAGTCTTTGTTTCCCTTTTGTACCTTTCACCTTTCGCTTGTACCTATTAAATCACAAATAAGAGCTACAAATTAAGGCATGTCAATAAAATAAAGATAGCATTGCATTGGCATTCCTTTATTGAATTATTTTACTCATTTATCTATCCTTTTGTAAAGAACTTAATAATAAAGTAAAGAACAAAATAGTTACTCAATAACGAATGCCAATATATTTCTGATCAGCACCTTTTGACAGTCAATATTAAAATATTTCCCCTGTTAATCATGACCGACAATATATAACAATTGTTTTCAAAACAATGGCTTTCAAAATCAATAAGTCAATTTGATATATAAGTCAGATATTAAGTACAAACAGGAGAGTTGGCTGATAAGAATTCTTTGAAAGTTTTCAAACTGCCTTAAATGCTTTCTTTGACTTCAAAAATATTTCAAATCATTATAGCACTGACAACAGAATTGCAGCATTTATTTCAAGTAAATCAAATAGCATTTAACTCCACTAAGACTTCGATACCAGTTCTGTTGAAGACAAACTATGTGGAACCTTACAGCCATCCATTTTCACCGAATCTGCCTATGAACGTGCTATCATAAGTGAATATCATAAATGCATGTTACTCAAAGATAACGTATGTCAGATGTATACCTGAAAAGAAATCATAAGTTATTTGATTGTGCTTAGTAAGTCTCCATTCAACATTCAATAATATGCAGGCAGATTTGATTTATAGGCGGATTTTATTTAAGCTGCAAATTTGATCTCTAGGCAGATTTAGGTAGATTTGATTTACCAACGTACTTCTTTCTCTAGATTTTCCTTTGCCAGGCGTAAAGTTGCCTCCTCTTGGAATGAATGGTCTTTAATACTACCACGAACCATAGTAATTTATGGATGGTTCATGAGGAACATTCACTAAATCATAAAGAACGCAGGAAACTGTCAGATACATTCATTTAAAGCATAAGGAACTTGAACAGCCGAAAAGACAAGCGAAAGTGGCGTGTGAAAGCAAACAAACGATAAGGAAATAACTATGCAGGTATATACGTGTTTACTGTGACACAGAGAACTAGATAGTTGAGTCTAGTCTATTCCTCCATGTCGCATTTGAATGACCCGTGCCTGGAAAGATTTTATGTCACTATCAGAAGCCAAACACTTTTATGGCTGATAATGATTATGAATTGATAATATCTAAATCTTACCGTGGAAGATCGACATCCAAGCCTCCCCTCTATTTATGTGCAAATCAAGATTTTCAAAACAGTAATTTTAGACTGAGACAAACAACTACAATCCAGCAAACGAGGGATTCTAAGCTAAGCGGTGTAGACTACATAATAGAATTTCACCCACTTTGTTAACCGAGCGATGTAAAATTTTGAAATTTGTAGAAGTTGTGAGGAATCAAAGCCCTCTTGGCATTGTGCCTGGATGTCCAAGACATATACCAATACAACATCATGTTGATGGAATGGATGCGGAAAATGGGCACAAAGCTTTTAAAAAATGGCTAAACATGAACCCATTGGTCCATCCAAGCTCTGCAATGGAGAACCACTATGTTGCTGCTTCGTTGCCTTAGTTGCCGCCCATGTCCTCTTGGATTCAGATGCAACAAGGAGACACGTCTATTGCAGAAATAGTTGCAGTAGCAATAGTTGTTGCAGCCTCGGCCTGGTTGTCCTTGTGTGGTGTGGTGCCCACTTTTCCCCAACCGAGTATTATTGGGACAGCAACAGGTGCAATAAACCCTTTGTCTGCATGTAAAGATGAATATATGATGGGAGCTACAGAACAAGAAGGGTCAAGTATGGCTGAAAGAGAATACGAAATCATATTGCAAGGTTCACATTCTGAGAACCGTGCATGCAATAAAATGATTGATAATCATCAAGATCATGGAGAAAACTTAAGTTGTTAGACTGAAGAACGGGACCAAGTAATGAAAGACATAAAGCCAGATTCCTTTGAACAAGGCATGGGTGATTGGTAGGGAAATCTTCGTTAGTTGCTTGAAAGATGGTGCTTATCTACTTTCTTTTTGACAGATTACCTGAAAGAGACATCAACTCATGGTCTGCACAGTAAGAGGAGTTTAGAAATTTTCAAGAAAATACCAGTGGCAGGTGTAAAAAGAAAACCAACAGATAAAAGCTTTTGAATTGAGTAAATGATGACATTCAAATTCCCGAGGTCACAATTCAAATATCTGCCTGTAATCAGAATATATTGAAACATTGTAATGTTTGAAGTATTGACCAAGATTAGTGCATATCTGGGAGTGATGATTTGTTTATGAATCAACAAATTTTTAAAATACTTTGCATGAAAAACAAAAGTCACGTTCTACCCACAGTACTCAAAATTGATTTAAAGAGTTGAATGTAAGTATACTACTAAGAAAACTAAACTTCCAATATTTAGCCCAAAATGTGTGTTATAATCGTATGTAAGAAGATCAAAAGACTAGTGTGCTGTAAATTTATTTTCCTTCTCAACAAACAAGAATGTAAATTGAAGAAACATTCTAAAAAAAAACTAATCTAGAGAAAACATCCTCAAACATGAGACCAATCTGCCCTCCTTCTAGCCCACAATGAAGTACCCAAAATCTGCAATGTAAGACCAACCTCAAAACTCATTAGAAGGGTTAGTATAACACACAAATCTGCAAATACCTCCATGGAATATATTGCAAATGCTTTCAAAAATGCAACAAATGATAATATAAAGACTAAAACACTATGGAAAAGCAAGCTACCTATTCCATGTGGATTGGTGTCACATGTGCTAGTGACCCCTTCTCCCAATCCTGATCAAAGCAAGATGATAAATGCAAATGGATATGGTTGATGATAAACAAATCAAATCTCAAATGAAGAGAGTAACCTTGCATGAAATTGTGAAGGATTTGCTCAGATGAATGTATTTAAAGATTTTCAAAATGCCAAGTGTTGAAGAGGGACCAATGTGGGATCAAAAACAAGCCAATGAGTTGAGGACACTTGTCATCATGTGATTAGTCAATGGTTGTGCAAGATTTGGGAAGAGTGCCCAAGAGGGGGAAATTTTGAATTCAAATTTGCAATAAATTTTGAGAGGGGGACAAGAAAGAAGAGCAATAAATGCCCTGTTTGACTTGTCATGTTGAGGGAAAATGAGTGTTTTAATAAATCAAAATTGATTTATTGTGCAAGTGGCTAGATCTAGATAATGCAAGTGGGATGTGATTAGTATTAGATTAGGATTAGATGAAGATTATGCTGATTAATGCTGATTATATGATTTGACTTTTTGGACTTAAATACTTGATTTATTTAAATCAGAAAATGGTGGAATATGATTTAAGATTTGATTTAAATAAAGTCCTGATTTATTTAATTAAATGGATGATGCAAAATGAAGGTTGACTGATAATGTTTATTTGATAAATGAACTTATTTAATGAATGGATGAAAGTGATGAATTTGCCTAATGTGAGACCTAATTTGACTGAATCCGATCGAATGCATAATGTGAATTTTGCATGTCTGAAGTTCAAATTGCATTCGAAAGAGAAGTGATTTTTATCAATCCTTTCTCGACTAAATGTATGTTTTGTAACTCAACTGGAATCTGAAATACAACACAGAGTTTACCTGGGAAGCTACTGTTAATGTTTGTATTACTCTCATTTCTGTATTTTAGACTATGCAAGTTCTTAACTGTGTTTTTCTGAAATCTGTATTCATACCTAAGGCTGTGAAATTCATCTTTCCTTCCTAAGATATGCATGTAGAGCAAGCCTGTTAAGAATAGCACATGAGTTTAAAGGGGTTATGTTAAGTAAGTGAAAATGCTGACTATTTTGCTTTCCAGTGTATGTTCTTTCTGTGTCTGTTTCATGATTTCTTATCAACTCGGTGTATCACCATAGGAATAGTTCAGTTTAGTTCCATTTTCATGCATTCCTTCTCCTTTTACCCTTAAAGAATCAGTAGTTTAGGTGATACCCAAAGGAAGCCGGCCTTCTCCGGAGGTTCATTTCAAATTCGTGACCCACAACCTTGAAATGATCCCATGTTTCACCAAAAGTCTAGTTTCATAACTTGCATAGGGTGCATTTCTAGGTGACAACATTATTTACCTAAAAAGGGGTTTGACCAAGGCAAACCCCCATGCCCTAACATTCCACATTTCTCTTTCTCTTCTTGTGTGTTTGTAGATTTAGACATATTGAAGGATTGGAAATCATTAAGGATCAAGTTGCAAAGTTGTTTAAGTCATCTCTTCATTGACCAATCCAAAATATCCATTAAAAGTCACATACAGTGCCGAAAATTAGACTTTCAGAGGTAGACACCTGTCAAGAACCGAAGTGCAGACCAAAGACTTCAGTTTCCACTTTTGAATTTTCAAAAATTCAAAAGTGGACTAATTCAACATTGATGGAAAATGAGTCCCACTGCCAGGACTGAACATGGTTTTTTGTAGTTTTGGATACCCTTTTGTCTGAAATGGGTTCCGAGACAATTTCTCAAAACTAGGACTAATTCACCCAAAAAGGTGAATGAGTCCCTGTAGGCTAAATTTCTAGCATCAACATCATTCTAGAGGCCATTTCCAATCTCCAACAAATTCTCAGGTGCACACCTTCAATTTCATTTATTTCTGTTACAACTTGCATTCATTTCTAGGTCATTTAGTTTAATGTTTGCATACTACACAGTGTTTTCAAACACTTCATATTTATTAAGTTTTGCTTAAATAATAAATCCATTTTATCAGTTTGTTCCATTTAGATCATTGCATTTAGGAAAATTTTCATTGTACTTGCATTATTTTGAGTGAACCACCTAGATTTTTGGTGTGGGATCTATTCTTTCCATTAGGTGAAATACCTTAATTGAGCAAAAGAGACATAGCATCCCTAATCCTCCCAAAATCTTTGGTTCACTATGAATCTGAAAATCATCAATACATTTTTCACTTACGCATATCTAATGATCTCCTTGCAACCAAGAAATACTATAAGGGTTTGGATGCTTTCTTCTCTTCAATTTCAGCTTCTTGACCATCTCTAATGATACCAAACTATCTATGTTATTGTTGTCCACAACCACTCCGCAACACTTTCCACTTGACTTGCAAATAGTTTGAAACACATTTCTCCTCTGGATGGGCTCTTTCTTCTCTTTTTGTGGCTTTACAAATTCTTTCTTCATCATAAAAAAAGTCTACTGGCTTCCAAGATATTTTGTTGAACACTTTCCACACAACCTCAACTTGCAACCTACACAAAGTTCAAAACTTACTATCCCTAGCTTCACCACTTCTCTTTTCCACCCATAGGTCCTGGTGTAGACTCTACATGCTCAAGACCTCTGGCTCTAATATTAATTTATGAAAGGCGTTCTCCCCTCACATAGAATAACTCAAACTCATAGTCCTCTCTACATTTGACTACAAAACAATTCAAGTTTACAACATCCAAGTAGCCAAAACACTCAATTTTATTGGGCAATTTTATCAAAATGTGAATATACAAAGCAAGAATTACAAATTTTGGTCCTGGCCTTTCTCTTAGGCATCAACCTCTAGAAATTTTATCTCATCTTGACTTTACTCACCAAAGTGACGCTCTCTAAAATTTAGTTCATATTCTCTCATCATTGCACCCACCCTCTGGCACTTCAATTAGATTTTTTTTTATGGCTCACTGAATTCTACACAGTCATCACCCTTCTTATTGCATAACTTGCTAAGGAACTCTCTATTTTCCTATTGGTGACACCCAACTATGGTTTGATCTGCAAAGATCCTCAACCTACGTCTCTCTTTCTCCACTTGGTGCACTCTCTTTGTCCTCTCAAGTACTCAAATTGCTAGCAACTCCTTTCCACTTCAGAATTATCTCCTTCTGATTGGGTGCAACTGCTTTATCACTACTATCTCTTCATGTTTAGGCTACTCCTTTTACTCTTCCTTACACTGGTGCTAGTTCTTCCTACCATTGTGGTTTCTCTCCTCTTTTCTCTTTACACAAACCGCTTCTCTTTTTGTCTTCTACAAACCACAGGCTGTGACCTTTGAGTTTCCCTCTTTTGTCTTTAGATTGGAAAATGGAAAAATACCGTCCTCCTGCATTGAATCCCAATCAACATATCTTTATATCTTCAATGTGGTGTCTCCCATGTTCTTTTATTTGAACATGTTAATTTATTATATTTTAAATGCTTTCATCCATTTATCATTTTTGAGGTGGAGAAAATAGTGTCAAATGCAAATAATCGACCATAGGTGAAGATTTAATCCCAATAATTTGATCATGAAAAATCTTCCCATAACAAAGAGATATAAAAATAAGAACAAACCAAAATTGAAAAATCAGGCTACAACAAAATTTATGCGGATTCATGGACTCTCGGGTTGCTCTTGCATCAACGCTACCTTTCATTCTCTTATCCCAAAAAGAGAAGGAGCTAACTCATTTAACCTATTTAGACCAATAGCTCTTTACAATATGGTGTATAATATTATCTCTAAATTGATAGCAAAGAGGCTCAAGCCATGGATGAATAATCTCACCTCTAAAGAACATAGCAGATTTATGGCCAGTCGCCAAATTTTGGATGAGGTTGTCATAGTGACAAAGATCATGCATTCTATGGCTGCTTCGAAGGAAAAGGTGATGATAATCAAATTGAACATTGCTAAAGCTTATGACTGAGTCAAATGGCCATTTCTTCAAAAAATTCTCTTGGCTTTTGGGTTTGGAGTGGACTAGGTAAATTGGGTGATGAGTTGTGTTAATTATACTTCCTATTCAGTGCTTGTTAATAGTGAGCATTCAAATTTTTTTGGTGCTTCTCGTGGCCTCCAGAAGGGAGTTCCATTTTCACCATATTTATTTATATTAATGGTAGAGGGACTAGGAAGAGTTATTAAATATCAAGTGAATCAAGTTTATTTTCAAGGTTGGTGTTGGGGTAATGGGATGATTCCCTAGTCGCATTTGCAGTTTGTTGATGATACCACGTTGATGGGAGTTTATAGAATAAGATAGGTGCAACTAATGTAAGGCACATATTCTAGATATTTATCATGTAGCCTCAGGACAAAGAATCAATGGAGGAAAATCCTTCATTTACTTCTTCAACCCCCCTCCTAGTATCCAACATCGGATTGCTCAAATTATTAGATTCCAGATTGGTGTTCTTCCTTTGATGCATCTTGGTATACCTATTTTACGTGGATCCTTGCCCAGGGGAACTTGGAAAATAATCTTGGATAAGTTTTAGAAGAGAGTCAGTATCTAGAACTCCAGGTGGCTCTCCTTTGTTGGGAGAGTGCTTCTAAAATTTGTTGTCTAAGCTCTTCCCATTTATAAATGCTTGGTTCAATTGGCTCTTGCAAGATTTGTAAAGGAGATGGATGCACTAGAAATACAATTCTTATGGGCTAGTAACTTGACTAGACCAAAGTGGAGCTTGATAAAATAGGAGACTATTTGCAGGTTGAAGTAGGATGGTGGTCTAGGGTTATGGTGGGCTAATCTCACTGGCTTGTCTTTGGAAACTATGCTCTATTGGAGGTGTTGCATGAATCAAGATCAATCTTGGGATAAGATTCTTACTATAAAGTATTTGAGGGGGCTAGAAAATGTTGAGGTACCCAGGATAGGCCTTGAAGGAAAGGGTTCCATGATTTGGGATACTCTTAAAAGAGGTGCAATTTTGATTAAGAATGACTTGTTTTGGATTTGCAATAGAGGTTCTAAACCTGTATTTTGGTATGATTCTTGGGATGGCTTCCCACCAATTATTTCCATGTATCCTCATCTTCAAGCCCTTTTCCATATTTTAATTGAGTTTGGTTGGTCTTGTGTTGAGGATTTCAAAACTTCACACTGCTTGGGGTAGGATGATGTGTATAGATGGAAGGAGCCTAGCGAGTGGCCGAATGGGGGTTCTAACTAGGACTTTGCAGAGTTAAAAAAAATATTGGTAGGTAGAGTGTGTAGTTCCCTAAGAGGGAGTGATTCCCTAGCTTGGAGTCTTGACACTAAAGGGGTGTATTTGGTGGCAACTGGCTATCAAGAGTTGATTTCTCAAAAATATGGAGGTTGTGAAGTTGTTTGGTGGAAGTGTAACGCCCCGTCACAGAACCCTAGAGGACAAATCGCTATAACACTTAAAAACATTTTTTTTTTTGAAGTGCAACATATTAAGATTGCAGAACAAATGCTAACACGAATCTACAACTAAGTCCTCTAAGGTTCCATGACTACGCCACTATCTATCTAATTACCAAACTAACTAGAATGATAAATCGTCACATTAAACAATATTCATCTAACAATAAAAAGTTCACTTAGTCCATTACATTATATGATCATCCAATATGTAATATTCATAACATGTCTTCAATATAACAACATTCAAGATTATTTCAATTAAATAACATATGTAAGTTACAACATTTAAATTATCCAGTACAAGAGAGAGTTCAACAATTAATTAAAACATTACAACAAGTACAACATTGATTCCTCGTAAACATGTGAGGAGAGTACATCAAAAATATAATACATGATACAACTGATTTATAGTACAATACAACTACATGAAAAATAGCTCACTCGAACTGGAACAAGTGCAGAAGTCCACATCTCCAAGAGTAGTTGCCACGCACACGAACAACAAAAGGGAAACCCAATGGAGAAATAAGCACAATCCACCCAACCATGTGGAACCCCAAAGGTCCTCCCACCATGCTAGGAGATAACAAAAGGTCCCACAACAACAACAACAACAACAAGGAAACCAAAAAATGACATAACAAGGATAAACAAGACTCCAATCAGACACTACAACAATATTAACATCACATAAGAACATACATTTCTTCCAGAGGATATCACATACCAAAGGGAGAGAACAAATAAGAAATACTAGTCTGCAGAGGGAAGAGTGTCATTGCATGGTCCTGACATGGGTTACCCTAGCAGTCTCTCACTAGACACCAGCCCCCATCTTTGGTTACCCTGATAGCCTCTCAATAGGCACCAGCCCCATAGGGTGACACATGCAGAACCAATCTTCCTTTCATGAGGATAAGGAAGTTGGTTTTTCCAACCATACTTTCTCAACCCATCCTTAGCCTAAATGAACACTACAAGCATGGGTGAGGCATTCACTTATCTTGATTAATGTGTAAACTATCCAACCCCCTAATTCATTTTAAGTTATCATTGAGTTAAGAAACTCCCACATGGGTTGCCCTAGCGCCACTTTGTGCGCTGACCCCCATTGAGAGCGACTCCCCCTACTAGCAACTAAGAGACCCAACAAATCAACAAGGTAAAGCCATCATGTACATAGAATGAAAACCAAAAAATATATAACTCAAGCAAGCATGGACCATCTTTCTCTCAAACACAACTGTAATAACAAGTAAGCAGTGCATGGCTAAAAACCCCCAATAATACATCTGAAGTATCACATGATCAACCAATTCAAGGATCAACATAAACATTTAACCAATAACATAATTTCCCAAGCCTTTGGAAGGCTTCTGAATCCCTTAAACCCAAAAGGACTCTACTTGTACATTAACAATAATACTCTCATATCCAACAAGCAAACATAACACATCAAACAAGAAGTAATTCCACAATACACTTATGAAGTACATGGTGGAATAATCTCTTCGTCAATCAAGTAATTATAAGAGACATCCTCACTCATATTTAACAAGGAGAGATAAATCTAACTTTTCATTTATCAAACTACCAATTATTTAAAATATAAAACACACGCTCTTTCTTATTTAATCTCCAATTCACTCTTTCTACATATACAATTATTTAAAAGGCAACTTTATTCTTTTGATATGGTCTTAATAGATATACATGTATATATGTATATATCTATACATAGTTGTATATGTATAAGTATATATATAT
>VDFB02388320.1:0-22731 GCA_007258455.2 Sequoia sempervirens | reverse complement strand
TTACTATTTTTATGACCATTGACTAGTTAGGTTATATAAAAAGGTTATATTTTCCTAGGAATAGATGAAGGAGTTGCAACAAGGTTGCTTTGTGTAGGCTTTATTTTAGGAGCAACAAGTTTATTTTGGGAAGAGTCTTTACAAGAATGAGCTACTTTTATTTTAACAAACTTGGCCAGTCTATCAAATTGTTTGAGGTGAGCTTGGAGATTCTAAACCTCAAAAATTTTTATTTTATTCTTCTTAGTGTGATCAATAATATCAAAATATTGGTAAGGTTTCACCAAAGAAGATGATGGATTTTCACTTTGGGGTTTTTGATTTGGTGCACTGGTTCTAGATACAAAAAAAGTAGGGGGATTTGATGTACTTACTTGTTTGTTTCCTATTATGTCCTTTGGTTGAGATGGTAAATGGGTCCCCCTCTAAGTAATTATGATCATCAAGCATGGGTAATCCTTTAACTTATTTCCATCAACCTCTTGTTGATGATTCAACTAATTTTGAGAGAGAGTGAAAACAATATAAGAATCACAATATGTCTCTTCTTCTTATTTAGCCTCTTCTTCATATTTCTGAAACCTAATGTTAGAGTCACCAACTATCTCTACTTCTTCCTACATGAAGAGATTAGAACCATCTACCGAGACATATTTTGATTATGGAAGATCATCTTGTTCAGATTCATAAAACCCACAACTACATTTATAGGTGGTGCCTCTAATATGATCCTTCCCTGTGGTGTGGAAAGTTTGTTATGGTTTTTATTTCTTGCAGCATTGTTGGGTAGTTAGTAGGATTTGGGTATGTCCTCCTTGGAATTTCCTTGTAGGAGGGAATAGACAAACTTTGAGACATCTCCTTCTTGAGATCTAGCAATTCATTAGCTAGCTTTTGCACCATATGATTTGTGATGTTATTAGAAGGTGGGGCTGAGAGAACTATCTTTTAGACCTATTTGAATATTTACCTATTTTTCCTACAATGATTAGATCATCCTTTACATTGGTGGCCAAACTTTGAGTAGTTGGGGCCACCCTTTGTAGAAGAAAAATCACCTTAGGCAATTGAATATTTATAAAGAAAAACTTCAAGGTTTTAGTTGTTGGATGAGCAACAGTTGGTAGTTTGTTCTTAAAATTATTAAACCTGTCCATGAACTCATGCATGGGATCATGTGGTTCCTTTTTCATTTGAGTGAGTTGGGCCAACAAAGTGTGAGCATCTTCTACTAGTTTGAGCGTCTCTTAAAATTTGGTTTGAAGTGTATCCCAACTAGTAATACTTTTAGTTGGGAGATGATAAAACCAATCAGTAGCCACTCCTTGAGGTGTTTCAACAAAAAACCTCATAGAAACATCTTTATTCTCTACTCCAAGGACTCTAAATGCAATGTAGAATAAGGAAATGTTCTCATTGGGATGTTTTTTACCATCCTTGTAGAAATTGGGAATGTTCTTTCACAAACCATGAGGAAGTTCATGTGATGATGGTGCCAAATTCAATGGCCCAAAATCATTTCCCCATGGACCTTGAGTAGCTATTTTTCCTAGGTTTAATGGAAGAATAAAAAAACTTTGAAGTGGTGTGCTAGGCAGGGCCCTACAAGCACTATAAGCTTTGTTTGGTATTGAAGATCTCGCATTGGTAGGACAAAAAAATCCTTGTACACTGAAGAGGTGTCCTCATACGTGTAGGAAAAATATCAAAGTTATGATTTTGCAATAATTAAAATATAGGATCAATGAGTCCTTGAGCCCTTCTACCACATGTATAACTTTTTTCTACCAGATTACAAGCTTGACAAGAAATATAGATAAGAAACAATAAAAATAATTACAAACAGTAAGGTGCTAGTGTACTTCAACCAAATGTGTGAGGCTCTTGGTTGTGTGTTTGATTCCCTAGCAAAGTCACCAAAAAATTGTTGGGTGAATATTTTTTTATCAAATAATCGATGAAAAAATGCTTATATCGACCACAGTATGATGAGATAAAATATCTCCTCTTAGAAAGTTAAGGCTCCCTTCTTATTTTTAACTATAAGAAACTAGTGATTAACTAAGTTTATTTATACTAAAACTATCCATGGGGTGTTTCGATATCATCTAATTCTCCTATTTCAGAATAGATGTTCTCTTACAAAATTACAATAACAATCTTGTGATGCTTACAATATGTAATGAACCATAAACTACTAATTGGAGCAATAATAATCAATATTCAATTTAGTTAAAGAAAATAGTAACTGCAATGATACTAGAAAGTGTTCACACCAAGAAACCCACAAAAGCACAAAATATTGTGTTGCTTCTTATGACAATTGGAAAAAGAAAAGGTATGGATTATGATGCAGCCTAAAGTCTTCACCATATGCCAAGGTAAGAACAATCATAGATGACAACTTGTAGCCCAAAGTCCTTAAGTTACTTTCGAATCACAAACATAAACACAACTCTAAATATGATATCACATCTCAAAGACTAAAAAATCATATTTAGAACACCTAAAATATTTGACTCCACACCATGATTCAATCACATACACAAGAGAATACAATTCAAAAAACTTTAAAAAAATTCCAATGCATCACAAGCTTGTTTCAAGACAAAGATTGAATGCCAACTTCCTTTCTTTTTATTGAATTAATATGATTTTCACTTTGATGAAAAAGTTTCAATTCACTCTTGAATTCAACAACATTTCACTTCAATATCTAGTAGAGAAGGGTGATTCACTTCTCACAAGTCTCCTTGTTCTCATGAGAGTCCCAAGGAATGAACTACCCTAAACTACATATGATTATCTAATAAGGAATAGCACGCAAGTGACAAGAGTTCCATAATTAGAATGAGTAAGTCACAAAGGTTTTTAGGATAGACTAATGAGCTCCCAGCCAAAGGATGGAAGTGTGGCACACCAATGGAAGTGCAACATGTTGGCATCTCGTACCAACCAGAAACCAAGAATATCTTAGAAAATATCTTAGTGGCTACTTCTACTCTGACTACTAAGAACTCTAAAATGCGAGAAAAAAACAAAGTATGATAGAACTGAAATAAAGTAAAGTAAACATCAAATGTAAATGATAAAGCTAAGGAAAAGAAAGAACTCACAATAGACCAAGCAATGAAGCCTTCAACAAATGAATATCTTCAATATCTACACACATAAGATCAAGGAAGATTATTGGGGTTGTTTGGAGACTTCCCTTAGTCATGTCCCTATTTTGGTGCTTCTACCTCCATAGTAGCCAGATAGATAGAGAATGTAAAGAAAAAAACTACATGTTGAACACCGAGAATACTAAGAGGGGGGGAGAATTAGTATTCCTTTACAGAAATTAAGCATAATCCATCCAATTATCATAATAAATATAACTACAAATATTTATGAAAGCATGAAGATAACCAAAAAAAAACATGACACATGAACACCAGTATTTTTACATGGAAAACCAAAAATGGGAAAAACTACAGTGAGGGTTAGCTCATAATATACTATATTTGGATATAGTATATTACAAAATTTCTCACTACTAGAAGGACTCAATGTCCATGTGAACTCACTACCCACAGAAAAAGAGAATGAACAAAGAAAGGGTGGCTATAAAGCCTATTTGAACTGATACAATAGCATCTATCATATGTTGGATTATAGTTCCAATGAAGTACAAAATGACCTTCACACTAATCTAAATCAATACTCTACTTTGTTCAAAATCTACTCAATTCTACATCATAATCATATAGGTGAAGCACCATACATATCATATATCTCTCAACACTCACATACAATCTGCTATCTCTTCATCATCCTATGCTTTTCATCTGTGAATCACCAAAACTTCAAAGTTAATATCCTATATATAGCCATATGAAGTGTAACGTCAATTAGGTCAACCTAATTAGAATTATCATACAAAATTAAGCATGTCATCCTGAAAACATTTTATCCACACATTGTGCCTTGATTCAAAATTCAATTTACATCAAGATAGGTTAACATGGACCTATTATAAATCCCACATAAGATAAATTTGCTTATACTTTCCAAAACATCAAACATGTTAGGTCAGCCCAAAAATAAACCTAAACATGAAAAATTCATATGTTCATACTGTGTGCAAGTGTTTTTCTATCTAAATGCACAAAACTTAACTAGAGATGCAAAATGAAATAACACAAGACCACCTCAAGATTGGGTTATGTTTAACACAAATGAAAGAAGAAAACAAAAGAAGTATACCTTTTATCTGTGTTGTTCCTTGGTTGGCCCTTGATGCAGCTTGATGTGTATGCTACTTTGATGGAAGTGTGATGGAAAATGGATGGAAGGTGATTAAAATGAAAGATGAGGGTGGGTATGTGATGAAATGAGCAATGTGGATGCAATGGGGATGAGAGCTATTGCAAGTTATAAAATGCAAAAGGATACGATGGCTGAAAATTTTGAGAGCATAAGGGTGTTAGAATTCCTAAGTTGTAAGAATGAATGAAAAGGGGGGGTATTTATAGAGAAAATTGAATTCTCTAGAGAATTCAACATTTAAGATTGAGCCACCATGGCCAAGATGGAGGGCTATGGCGAGTTGAGGACTCACAAGCCCTCATATCTTGCCATGTGGAGGATGAAGTGTCCAAAGGACATGTGAAATGGAAAGGGTACAAATGATGTGGAGGTACTTGCAAGTATCTTCCCATGTGAGTGATGCGACACATGAGATTCACATGGGGAAGAGGAGAACGTTGGGAGAATAAAAGTGAATTTTAAATTCACAATGATTGGGAGTATCCCAAGGATAAGACAAGGGAGCTAAGAAGTACCTTGGATAAGACAAGGTGCTTATAATAGAAGGTTCCTAACCCATGTGACTGGTGCGACCTTTCAATGATCACATGGGGAAGAGGAGATTCCTTGGAAGAATAATAGTGAATTTCAAATTCACATGATTGGGAATATCTCAAGGATAATACAAGGAAGCTAAGAAGTACCTTGGATAAGACAAGATGCTTATAATAGAAGGTTCCTAACCCATGTGACTGATGTGATCTCTCAATGATCACATGGGGAAGAGGATAACCTTGGAGGAATAAAATGGAATTTAAAATTCCATTTCGAAGGACATGGGGATAATAAAAGGAATTTAATATTCCTTGGGGGATGAGGAGAGTTGACCAAGATTTTGATTGGATTAGCTAATCAGTGATTAGAAGGTAGTTAGTGGTTAATGAAAATTAGAAGCCAACTTGCAAAAGTTGGAGGATGTGACACATACTAATCAAGGATTAGACGTGCACATCCCTAATGATAGAATTATGAGGTGGATTAGGATTAAGGACAAGTGATGGAGGATGGGACATGTGAGGGATTAAATAAATCTATTATTTATTTAATTATTTTGAGGAAAAAGGGGAATAAATTGTAAGATATTTAATTATTAAATAAATACCTTAGGGATTTAGAAGAATTTGAGGATATTAATTAAATAATAGCAATATTACTTAATTAGTGCAAATAAGAGGATGTTTAGATGACAAGGGATAAATTTGGACAAATGGAAGTGTCAAAATTTGATGTCTACACATACAATTCACCAAACGTGAGATGAAAAATTGATCTATAATTGATTTTGTATTCAACGGAAATATATTAACTTTTTCTTTATCAATGGGAAACAACTTCCAACAAAATGCTGAATCTTCCACATTGATACTCTATTAAAATATAATTGCAATATATAGCACTAAACATTGTCATTCATATATTTTGAGAAGCTTCATAGAATGTCAAAAATATTAAATATAGTTACACCTAATGATCTCATTACTATATCAAAAATTACAGAGTGATATCTCCACTTGAAGTGGAGTGCGGACCAAAAACCTGATGCACTAAACCACAAAACTGCTAGAGGAAATACATAGCCAATTTCCTATATAACAATATTTTTTAGACCAACTCGATTTGTACATATGTCATCAAAAATACTTTCAAGATATGCTAGAATGATCATAACAATGTTGAAATCAATGAAAACACTAGATCATGCAATGTATGCACCTCATGTTCATGTTGCCAAACTGTATCATCAATGACAGACTTCCAACTTCCAACAATCTCCCCCTTTTTCATTGATGGAAAAATGCATTCAAAATCTTTTTCTCTCTCTCCCCCTTACACATATCTCATCCCAAATATCTTTCCCAATATCTTTGGCTGTGTGTGTGATAAATATGTTAGTATCAAAGTAAAACAATAAAAACACACAAATGAAACATTAAACTGAAGAAAGCTAAATAAATTGAATTCAAAGGAAACAAATAGAGCTTCTTTAGAGCCGTTCCATCTTCCTCTATCTCCAGGGATTTGTTTGAAGCTTTTGCTCTCAGATTGTGTAAGCAAAGCTTCTTCGAATGGCAACCTGTAGAATGAGTATGCAAAGGAAAGTGCTTTTCTATCCTATATGCTAATGGAGTGAAAATGTTGATACATATATGCACAGGGGCTATAGATTATGCACAAGGGCTGTGGATTATGGATGCTATGATATGAAGTGAATAGGCCATGATATGGAATGATTCTATGCTATGCTATGATGCTAGAATGCTATGAATACTAGAAGGCTATGCTATTGAAAATTGGCTATAGTTTTTCTATATGAAAGCTTCTCTGTGATTTCAAAGACCCAATAGTCCTTTTATAGCTTTTTGCAGGAAAAATCCTGGCTGGCAAAGATCAATGGCTGTGAGATTGTCTGGTAAGTTTGAATGGTGAGAGATGGAGAGGTTGAGAGGAAGATGGAGAATGTTGGGAGGTTGGAGAGAAGAATGGAGCCTTGTCTTCAACCCACGGGAACAATCTTGCCTGAGGAGCAGACAAATTATTTTTTACGTTTTGGAAGTTTGTTTCCACCCCGGTTGTTGAAGATAATCCCCAAATTAATTAAATAAAGAAATTTATTTAATTTCATTTATGTGAGTTTGATTTTGATTTTTAGGACTATAGAAGATTTAATTAAATATTTTGGAATATTTAATTATGATGTGACTTTAGAAGAATTAATTAAATATTTTGGAATATTTAGTGTGAATGTATATTAGAAGAATTTAATTAAATATTTTAATATTTAATGGGGAATGAACATTAGAAGAATATTAAGATACTTAATCTTTATTTGAATAAAATATTCAAGCCAAGATTAAATGATAATTAATATAAATAAATCGTAATGTTTATTTAATTAATTGAGAAATGAATAAGAAAAGTGATTAAATAAACTTATTTATTTATGAAAGAATGAACAATATAAATAAATTATTTAGATTTATTTATATGTAGATTGAACTTCAGAGATTTAATTAAATATTAAAAATATTTAATTAATTACCAGACTATAATGATGTGACCATTTTTAGGTGTATACACTTACCAAACCCTTGATGATGCAATTCTGAAGTAATGTCAATGGTCTCTTCAAAGTGCTTGAATAGTGCTTGAAAGGATGTTGTAAAATGCTTGAATACTTGAGTGAATAGGTGGATAAGTGAACTTGATGAATGGGGGTTATAATGAGATGAAAATCACTTATTTATACACATGTGTGCCTTAGTTGCAGTTCATACCTTATCACAAGGTGACATCAAGTGTTTTTAGAATAAAATCTAGAGGAAATTTAAAATATTTTGAATTTGGGGCCAAGGGGGACTCATTACCACCCATGGCAAATGGATCCCACCTAGGACCTAAAAACAAGATGTCGAGAAATATGTTGTATTTAATGTTGTTTGTCAGGGATAATACTCAAAAATACACTTAATTAAGCATATGAGAGCATAAAGGGGTCAAATAAAGCATGAAAAATGGATAAATAGTGAAGATGTGCCTAGAAAAGCATGAAAGCTTGTTACAAGACTTTACAACACTTCAAAATAGGGCTTGTTGATGAATTAAAAGGTTATTTTCTAGGTGAATTATAATTAATAGAGTCTAGAACAATGTAGAAATGTCTTACAACACTTCACAACATTTCACAAGACGTCGTTCTTTGAGTTTTAGTACCTAAATAAGCATGTTCAAGCCATGTTACAACATAAAATCAAAGCAACATAGTTCCAACACCATAAAAAAGACCTAAAAGGCCATGAAAATGACAAGGGGCCATTTTTCTATGACATAGAGAGTACCTTACAATTCATACCTCGATCTTTACAAATGAGATCCCTTACAAACACTGCTAAAGATGAGCCCATGAATGATCCTCCATCCTGTGAAAATAAGGCGAGATATACACTCATTAGCTTAGAAAAGTGTTATGGTAAAGTTTTTATGATTCTTACTAAACAAGGTTGTGATATACAGAATGAACATGAAATTCTGACCCTTTTGGAATAAATAACATCTTTAAAAAATGAATTGGTTATCAAGGTCCTCCACCTTTACACAAAATAGTTACACCATCCTCCAAACCACATAAACCTCATGGACCTATTGGAAAAGGTATCTTACCTACTCCACATCTATTATTCGAAAATGAATGTACCTTACAAACAATTTTACAATTAGAATTCATTAAACTACCTCCTATGCAAGAAAGAAGATATATTCAACACAAGAAAAAAAATCATCCTTTTGTGTGTATCATAGATTATTTTTTCATGCTACTAATGAATACCTTAATTTAAAGAAGATATTAGATGACATGGATCTTTGTAAATATGAATATGATAAGACGATAAATTAAATAGTTATTAATTTTCTCCTTGTTGTGTGGTAGTTGTAGAATCATTAAATACTCAATTACCATATGTGGTGGCACAAGATATTTTATATAATCATATCTTATCACTAAGGACCAATGCAACACAATCTATATAGGCTCACTTTTTCCCTTACACTTGGGGGCCAAAGGATAGTTAGCCTCTTGTAAGGTGTATCCCTTTATAAGGGATCCTTTAAATCTTCATTATCTCCTTAAAATATTAGTGTATAAATTAAACTAAAATTTTAAGGGAGGGTAAGAAAATATCCAAGTTTACCCTCAACTACCTAATATGTTGATATTGTGTTCCTCAAGCCATTATTATAGAAAATGGAACACCCTTCAAAAATAAATATGTCTAAGAACTTTGCAACTAATTTCATATTCAACACTAATTTTACACACCCTAATACCCTCAAGGAAATGGTCAAGCTAAAGCATCTAACAAGACTATCTTGAAAATCTTGAAAAATATTCTTAATGACGATAGCTAGGATTGTCACTTGTAACTAAATCCCACCTTATGGATATATGAAACAAGTATCAAAACATTGACTAGTTCCACTCCATATTCTAAGTTTTCTATGGAACTAAATCCATCTTACCCATTGAGGCTGAGCTCTCATCACTAAGGGTTTCATTGCAGTACCTGATTGAAGGTGAAGATTACCTAATGTTTAAGTTAAATGAGCTAGAATTGTTGCATGATGTATTACCAAAAATTGTATAATCTTGAAGAAACAAATAATTTTGTGGTCAAATTAGGTCCTAATTTAGGCACCTTCCATCAATCACCTCTTAAAATTGAATTTATAGGCCCCTAATACTCATGATTTTGGACTTTGAGGCCTAATTCACCCATGAAACCACTTAATCCTAACAAATATCATTTAAACCACTCAAACTTTGTGAAACCCATCAAAAATATCCCTAGTGGGACTAAGTCACCCAAGGTGGTGACTTAGTCCCTTTTGGGGTAATTTTCCACTTTTCAACGACAATTTCATTAATTCAATTTAATTTTTCAATGGATGTCTACCTCCTATGTCTAAATAATGAGAGAATTAGGTGTTGATGGTTATAAATACACATTTTAAGTCATTTTTCACATCTCCTAGTCATTTTTACAAAGAAAAAATCAAAATTGAAGAGAAAAAGTGTCTTACCGAAGAAGATTCAATAACATTTTGCAACAAAGTTGAAGCTTTAGGGAAGTAAACTAGGGTTTTTTGTAGGTCTTCAAGCTCACTTTTTGTTCAATATCTCACATTGCAAAGGACTGATCATGGATTCCTATGGTCAATCATGGAGAAATCTAGGTTGAAGAGATGCAACTAGCCATCAAATCACGCCTAATGACTTGTTTTCAAAGTGATTCCATCTTCCATGTTCTTCTTATCTTTAGATCAAGGTTTGCATTATATTTTACATATCATTTACATTCATTTGAAGTGTTTTATGGTTTCTTGCATTGAAGTATTGCAGCATTCAAGTGCCATTTAATCACCTCATTCTAGCACATTAGAATAGGGTCTTATCTCATTTTCAGCTTCTCTTAGTCTTAGACACACTTAAGACTAGGTTTTTTATGTAGATTTTATCTTCCACAAAGTTTAAATAACAACCAGGGGTTTGACCAAGGAAAACCCCCATTAGAAACCAAATTATCTCATGTTTTGTGGGGTTTTCCAAAGATTGAGATCCAGATTTCCATCAAAAAGCAGAGTGTTGGTTGTGGGTCGTTTCCACTTTCAGATTTGTAGAAAATACACAGTGGACTAAGTCACCCATAGTGGTGACTTAGTCCCACTTCATTTTTTTTTCAATTTTTTTACAAAATTAGACACCTTTTTGGTAGCAACAACTTTCTGGGTAGTTTCCCTGGTTTGGGACTAAGTCGCCCAAACTAGCGTAAGTGTCCCAGTTGTCTCAAAAATTATAATTTCCAAAATTTCAGTGACCTTTACAATCTGTAGTCTTCTCCTCATCAGTTTCTAGGTGCAAATTTCATTTTCTACATCTTTATTTTATCATTTATTGCATCTATTTTACTTTTCTGCATATCACGTTGTGTTTTCAAACAAGTTACTTTTCGTAGGTTTTATATCATTAGATCATTTCAATTTCATATCAGAGCATTGGGAAATATTAATTAGGCATAATAGATCTCATTTACATTAATCTTATGTAAACCCTTGCATTTTGGAACCCATCCAATCCCCTTTCTCCTTTTAGGTGAAAAACCCTAGGAGGAGCAAAGCATTGTGAGGGAAAACCAAAATCATCATTTACATTTTGGTGAACCTGACTCTTTTGAACATTATTCCTTTCTGATTTTAAGAGCATCTTAGGTTTCATTTGCATTGCATCTTGCATTGATTAAATTGCATCCTAGGGTTTTAAAATTGCATTAGTGAACAACTCATTTTAGCCTACATTATTGCATCTCGTTTTATAGCATAATAGTGAAATTATGCATTTACAATATAGATTTGCATTACATAGTCCTAAACACATTCATATCAATCAGAAAATTCAAAAAAACTTCAAAAATAACCCTAATTGGACTAATTCGCCACCTTGGGTGACTTAGTCCCACTATCCATTTTGCATTTTTATTTTATGCATTTTGTTTTCCATTTCTGAAATTCCTGTAAGATTCAGTCATTGCTTTGTTTTTGTACAGTTTACTGTTTTACTTGAATAATTTACATCTATACTATTTACTTTAATGGAAATCATATATAGCATTAGATTTTTACATAAATGTTCATTTTCAGCATTAGTTCCTAGCTCATTTAGATTAGATTCATCAGAAAAAATAAACAAACAATTTACAACATCACATGAACCAATCAAAATGATGCTTCATTTTAGGACAACCATATAATCCAAACCTCTTAGTAGTGATGACTTGGATATATTAGATGAAACCTTTCACGGTTTCCTCTCACTAAGTTCATCCACTAAGACTTGTGATGACAAACCTAAACCACTTAGTGACACCTTATCTCCTCAACCTTTTAGTAGTGATGACTTGAGTATGTTAGATGAAGCTCTTGAGGGCTTCATCTCACACAATCCATCCACTAAGGTTTGTTGTGAGCAACAAAAAACAAAAGATGTTAATGTCATTCAACCTCAACTTGTTCTTTACCCACCTTCACATCAACCTCAACCTCCACCTAAACCTAAGTTTACCCTTTATCCACCACAACATAATGTTTTTGCACACACACACTACACCATAAACAATCTACAACCCCAACAACCCCAACAACCCCTTCCAACATCCTTACCTTTACCAAATCCTATTTTTCCTAGTGCTCCTCACTTAAACTCACACCTTAGGGAGTATGATCTCATTGAACAACTTAAGAATACTCCCGCAAAGATATCCCTTTGGGATCTTCTTCTAAATTCACCCAATTATCATTCAATGCTTTAAATAGCCTTGCAACAAATAATGGTTCCTCCTGGTACAAACACAAGCAATGTGGTAGCTCTTCTAGAGGGAATGAATACACTTAATGTAGAAATTACCTGTCATCAGCATGAGCTCCCCTTCTTAGAATTAAGGAGACAAAATGAGGATTTTATGATCATTTCCCAATATAATACAATAGGCATTAAATGAACCCTCGTTGATAATGGCTCACTTCTTAATGTGTGTATTTGAAACTTCAATTGATTAGATGTGGATAAATCAAATATTGAACTTGATTCCTTATCCATTAGATGATTTGACAACAAAAAACAAACCGCTTGGTATATAATCACTTTACCTATAAATAATCAAAGTGGCTACCTTGCAAACTTATCCATGTCATGCCCTATGATCTGGCATACAATCTTCTCTTGGGAAGACTATGGATTCATGAAATGCATGTAGTTCTACTCAACTCTTCATCGACAATGAAATATATCTATAAAAAATAAAGTATATCAAGTTGAGGGAGGACCCCAGCTTGAGATTTGTTTGCAACTTGGAAAAAGGAGCAACAGCCCTCTAAATATCTTTAATTCCAACCTCCTCTCATATTGGACTTTCAAACCAATAAGAGAGAAATAGAATCCATGTCTAAATTTCTTGATGATGATTGGGGAACATTGAATTCAGTATGCAAGATCATTGTGGAAAAATAGGCCCTATGGTGAAAAATTCAAAAAATCAGTGTTAGTGAACTTGACGTGAAATTTGAATATGTTATCTATATTATTTCAAAAAAATATGTATGAATAGAATCTATAGAAAATTGAATGTAGTTTCTAAACTGCTAGATTTTTTAAATTTTTTAATCTATTTGGTGAAAATTTGAAATTTCAATGTAGTAGTAGTTAAATTTCTCAAGGAAAAATAAGAAGTAGGTGTCTATTTGATCACCCTAACCACAATAAAGTGATAATATTTTTCTATAAGATTTTAGATATAAGTAGGGGACTCATATCCTGATGTAATGCATATTTTTTTGTAATTTTTTTCCAAGTAAATAATTAATTATGAATTTTTTATTACAATTTTTTAAAAAATATAAAAACTCTATGTCTGACCACCTTAACTTGGTCAAAACTTCATGAAATTCATTTTGTCTTTTTTTAATCCTATAGTATGTGAAGTGTAGAATGTGACACATGTTTCAGATTCAAAAAATATGGTACTGTTTGAAAGTTATAGATGTTTTTCAATCAGCCTATCGATGAGGACTTTAGTCGTAATTCTAATAGAAAATGAATAATTATTTATTAAATCCAAAGTAGCTAATACAATTTATATTGGTGGAAAGCTAAGAATCTCCTTTGAAAATCCTTTTTGTTTCATCAATTTTGGGTAAAAAAAATTTCATCAACCACATACCCTACACATACCCATCATATTGCCACTTTTTGGCCCATCATGATCCTGCACATACCCATTTACTCCTTCATTCATGGATGAATATATAACTTCTCACAAGGAAACATAAAAACAAGAGCAACCAACAGTAATGTCCACTCAAAATTCACAAGAATCTTCCCCTTCCTCTATCTCACCTCCCTTGGATGAAATCACACCTTACACAACAAATTTTAATGAGAGATTATCAGAAACCCTCCAATCCCAAGGAAATGGAGAGACTTTATGGATGTGGGTATGAGCTTATGAAACAATTGGGGTAAAATGGTAAAGGATGTGGAAAATATGAACAAGGAATTTGTGTCCATATTGAGCCTAATACACATGATGTGAAGATTGGTTTAGGATATTCCTTTTCTAAGACAACAAAAGAAACTCAATGACCCTCATTAAATATCAACACTATCACATGCAAATCACGAAATACACTTATACTCAAACATCCTTATTTTTTTTATATGCATTCTCCACCTTCTTGGGAGTATGTTGAAAGTGATGAAGCCTTGAAAAAAATGATAGGTGCTATTGATAAATCATCTTCCTCAAAAAAACATGTTACCTGCACTATGATAAGTTCCAAGCTACAACATACCGATGATCATGAGAAAACCATGGAACCATACGACCCTTAGTTTCCTCAACTGAATGAACTCCTCCTAGGAGATACAATTGATATACAAATGGAAATAAATGATACTGAAAAGGAAATTAAGATGTGGAAGTGCCTTGATGATGAGGAACAAGAGGATACCACACTTTTACTCCATGATTTTCCTAAAATTTTTGCTTGGAAATATTCTTATATGCCAGGTATAGACCTGAAAATTGTCACACATACCATTGTTCTTGAAAGTGATGCTAAGCGTGTTTGAAAAAAGATATGAAAAAATGAATCCTAATATATCCTTACATGTTAAAGGAGAGATTGAAAAACTCCTTGATGTAGGTTTCATTCATCCTATTGATTATTCTCCTTGGATCTCAAATATTGTCACAGTTGCCAAACCTGATAATTGTATTAGGATATGCATGAATTTTCATGATTTGAATAAATCATCTTTAAAAGATGATTTCCCACTTCCTAATATTGATATGATTGTGGATTCAATTGCTGAACATGCTTTGTTGTCACTCATGGATGGATTTTTTGGTTATAATCAAATCTTCATTAACCCACAAGATCAATACAAAATAGCATTCACAATTATTTGGGGAATGTTTTGTTGGGTTATGATTCCTTTTGGACTAAAGAATGTAGGTGCAACATATCAAAGAGAAATGACATTGATATTTCATGATTACATACATAAAATATTGGAAGAGTACATTGATGAAATCCTTGCTAAGTCCTTATGACAACAAGATAATGTAACTATCCATTACCAAATCTTTGAATGAATATGTAAATACAACATGAGACTCAACCCAAAAAAGTGTCTTTGGAGTAGATAGTGGGAAACTCTTAGGGTTTATCATATCTCATAGAGGCATTGAAGTGGACACAAAGAAAATTGATGCTATTGTAAACATGCCACCTCCTAGCAATATTTCCCAATTACACACATTACAAGGAAGAATTCAAGCTATCCGTCATTTTTTCACTTCTTTAGTCGATAGAATGTTACCTTTCACATATATCCTCAAGAAGGATGTACCTATTTTATAGCCTTCCATGCCAAACAAATGTTCATCCTTTACATCGCCACATATGATCATACTCTTGTAGCCTTGTTAGCTTAAAAATATGACAATGGAAAGGAACATCCTGTTTATTACATTAGCCGAACCCTAATCAATTATAAAAATGATATGTTCCAATTGAAAGAAACATTTAGTTCTTGTATTCACTACCAGTAAATTGCAACATTATTTACTAATTGAAAAAATACAAAGTCATGACAAAATTTGATCCTCTCAAACATTTTTCAATAAAATAGACTTATCAAGACGTTTAGCTAAATGGGTTATGTTGTTAACTAAGTTTGAAATTAAGTTTGGTCTACAAAAAGCAATTAGAGGACAAGCCTTGACCAACCATTTAGCTGATGCACCTTCCCCTTTTGTGTTCCCTAGTCATGATTCTTTTCCTGATGATAGTGTAATGACAACCAATGTTTCTACATGGACATTATATTTTGATGGATCTAAGTGTAGAACAGGTTTTGATGTTGGAATAATGTTAATTGCTCTTAAAGGAAAACCTATTCCCTTGTCATATTGTTTAAATTTCCTATGTAAAAATAACACTACTGAAGATAAGGCCTTAATCATTGGAATACACACTGCTTTAATTATGGGCATTACTGACATCAAGATATTTGGTGACTCACAATTAGTCATCTAGCAAATCAATGGTGAGTATCAAGCTAAACAAGATAAATTATCCAAATATAAAGATCTCATAATGTCCTTGCTAGAAAAATTTAATTCCTTCACCATTGAAAAAATCTCGTGAAAAGATAATCAACATGTGGATACAATGGCCAGTGTTGCCTCCCTTATATCCCCTCTGTTCCTTCACAATATATTATATTCATTGTTCATCCTATCATGAAACCTTCCATCACTGATATCACTATCATTGCATTAGTCACAACCAAGAACTATTCGAGTAAATGGTATGATGCTATTTATAATTATATAAAAGATGGTACCCTTCCCGAACCTGTCACAAGTAACATTTGTGCTCATCTAAAAAACTTAGCCAACAAGTACATCATCCTTGCCAATTTGTTATATCGATGGTCATTTGATGGAATTTTACTCATATGCCTTAAGGATTCTAAAATTAATATGGCACTCGAGCAGGCTCATGCTAGAAGTTATGGTGGTCATTTCAGTGCAAAGATCCTAGCACAAAAACTCCTTCGTGTGGGTTATTACTAGAAAAATATGGAAAAATATTGTTATGCATATGTTAAGTAAGGTCATAAATTTCAAGAACATAGTCATTTATTTCATGCTCCTGCTTCTAAGCTTCGTGCCCAAATCCCTATTTGGCCATTCTCTATATGGGGGCTAGATATAATTGGTAAAATATCCCTGCCATCTTCCGTTGGACATACATTTAACATAATTGCTATTGATTATTTCGTGAAATGGGTAGAGGATATTCCTCTTTGATCTACGACTACTAAGGTGATATTTCGATTCATCCTTGAGCACATAACTACTCATTTTGGGCTTCCTTCTGCATTAGTCTCTAATAATGGTATGCCATTTAAGAATAATTATGTGAAGAATTTCTTAGAAACATTCCATATTCAACACCATTTTTTGACACCCTATTACCCGCAATCAAATGGTCAATCAAATTCAACTAATAAACTCCTTGAACAAATTTTAAAGAAAAATATTAACACTAATCATAAGGACTGGCACACACAACTACAATATGCACTTTGGGCTTATCGCACAAGTGTTCATTCCTCCACCAGATAAACACCTTATAACCTAGTTTATGGTACTCAAGTAATCATGCCCTTGGAGTTAGAAATCCCAACATTAAGGATTTCTCTTCAAGGTTTGATTGAAAATAAAACTTATAAGATCTAACAATTACATCAACTTGAAAAGCTCGATGAACAACACATTAACGCTCTTGAGCATCTTCAATCTTATTGCAAAAGGAAACAACATTATTACAATCTCAATGTCATCCCTCGCACATTTGACAAGGGTGAAAAAGTTCTATCTGCAAATTAGCATAATGCCAACACCGACCCTAATGAACATGGAAAATTTAGCCCTAATTGGTTAGGACCCTATGTTGTCAATAAAAACTATGGGTCTAGTGCATATGTCTTAACATAACTCAATGAAACACCCCTTAAAGAACCAATCAATTTCATCCATTTGTGTTGCTATTATTTTTAATCCCTTTTGAATAGTATGAACTATAAAGAAATGTTGTTAAATTGTTATAGGATCTTCCCTTATACACTTTCACATTGCTTCATTTTTGACACCTCTCTTACAATTTTGTCTTAAACACTAAAGTGGTTATTTATAATGCCTTTAGGCTTCATGCTATTCAAATTCATCTAGTTTGTTGTGATAAGTTACATTTAATTTAGCATAACATGCTCCATCATCGTGTTGTATCTAAAAAAAATCTGCAATATGTTTTAATTAGATCACATAGGTTTTGTTAAGTCATGTAGCCATTAATTAAATACTTTTACCATAAATTCATTTAATTAATCAAATTACATTTAACATTCAAACACATAGAGAAACATCATAATAACACCAAATTTGAATGTCTATATATATCAAATTTTTATGCACATCTCAATATCATATACAAAATCACAAAGGTTTATGAGAGCTAGACCCCTCGGGCTCTAGTACTTGTGATCCGGTCCTTGGACATCATCAAATAGTTGTGTGTGATCGTGACCGCAAACTACTAAGTCTAAGTGCATACTCTAGACCCTATACTCGACCAACAACCACAAGATACCCCTCTACCATTTGATCGCTCTCTACTCATACCTATGCTAGATTTGTATGTAGTCCCTCGACCTTTGCCAAGGATTGTGATGACTGTCCTACACTCTTAGCTTGAAAAAGTTGTCTCCTCACACTCTCGTACGCTGCCCATAGCCTTGGGAAAGGTCTGAGCAACTCTAGCTCCTCATCCATGATTGGTGGGGGCATGTAGTTAGGATCCATATCCTCCTTGTCGATGGATGTAGGCACTATCTCTGTGGAAACTTGACAATAGAACTCTCACCAGTCTCTCGTCACTCCTGCAAGATAGATAAAGTACACAATTAGTAACCATCATCATGATATACATATATATAGAACAACATAATCACTTAAAGTAGAATCATAAAATTAAATATCATCACCTATGTCACCAGTCGGATGTGTCACCTCAATATCATCCTATATTGGGGGCATGGAGGTGGTGCTAGCCTCCCCTCAACTATGAGTACCGGTACCAGCTACAACTATTGCTCGTAACCTCATCCTATAGATGGGAGAGGAATCCCCCCCCTCATGATAGTCCTCAACTACTGCCTCATCATCCTCACTCAAGGGTGGCTCCTCCTCATCCTCCACATGCTCCTCCTCATCCTCTCCCTCTCGATCCCAATCCTCATAATTTGGATTTACCTCATCATCATACTCATCGTCAATCACATCAGTAAATATATCAATAGGTCTATAGCGTGTCTCCTCGGCCCTATACTCCTACTCATCTCCATCATCCGATAGTGGCTCTGCATTCCCTATTGGCTTGTCCATTGGGAATACTATTGTTATTCAAGTCACTTCCCATGACTCATCATGCTCTATTGTGGCACTGACATCATCTGCATTGGATAATGGTGGTTGGTCGTGATCAGAGAATTTGGATTCACTCTAAGCTACATGCTCAAGAGTGAGTCGCAATGTATCACCTAGTCTCCAAGAACTCCACATTGATCTCCTAAAGGTGGATTATGTCTAAGGTGGTATTTTCACCTGTCCAAATTTGTGCATGACTCGATCATAGTAGAATGTTGATACTACATGGTCATCGAAACCAACCAAAATTCTATCCATCTACATCCTCCTCAACTTTTTGGTATAACCTGGCCATTGTAATGTCATCTGATAAGGTCTCCACAAGACCTTGTCCTCATCCAGTCGGTCAAGTCGTACCCTACAAAAAGGAAAGTCATCATACTGCCATAGTACCTGTAGAGGATACCCAAAATCCTGTGGGTATCCTACTATTGTCGCACATGGACAACCAACTAGTCTGGTACATGTAATCTGCTCAAGGAACTACACCTATACAAGTGTGTAGTTCACCATACTATCCACCTCTCAGAATACAAATCACCTCAAATCATAATAGAGATGTGCTAGCATACACCAACCACAAGCGTATACTATATGTTGCTCTGCCATCGCTCAAATCAAGTGGACTAGTCCTCCATCTAGGTGAGCACCCCAACCATTGGGGACAAGAACTATTGCTATGGTGTGCATCATAATACATCGAACCACTAGTTCCCATGAATATAATAACATGGAAAAATCAATCCATCCTCTAACTCATGCTTCATGAACTAGACCATCTACACAATACTATAAATCAATTCTCTTCTCTAGGAAGCTATGGTCTCTATGGAAATATACTCGCTCTCCTAAAATTGGCAAGTGGAGAATCCAATGTACATCCACTAGTGTGATCATCATCTCTCCTGTCAAAAGATGAAATGTGCATGTATCTGCATTCAATCACTCATAGAGATCCATCAACATCGAATTGTGGTATCTCATGGGAGGCATAAGATATTCCCAATAGATCCCAATAGCCTGAAGATGCTCTGTCTCCTTTGTTGATAGCACTAGAGCCATATTTTTCATAAAGCTCAATTCTCTCTCTCATAACTGTTGCAGTCCTTGGGCAGGTACCTATAAACTTTAGACACATATGCTCTAAAATTCATCTAGTATCTTTCATTTTTATGATTCCATCATGTAAGTGTGTTAAATTTCATCTAGTGTGCTTTTCTAAAGGACATAGACACTTTAGAACCCTTTGGGAAACTTCGCAAAGAAATAGGATGCTTCACAAAGAAATGGGACACTTTGCAAAGAAATGAGACACTTTGCGAAAAAAGGGGACACTTTGCTAACTTTTTTCCATGATCCTAAATTAACCCATAGATGTATTAAAAATTACAAAATCACAAAATGAAGGTTATAGAATCCACTCACCTCATGCCAACGCTCATTGTGTGCCCTCTAGTCTTGAAGAGAGTCCAATCGTGCAGGTGTGTATCCCTATTTGCTCGACATCTCCTCCTCTCACTCATCACTGTCATGCTACAAGCAGGTAAAATGAAATGTTAAGTGACAAACTACTTTCCTTTATCTCTTTTAACCTATTTAATTTTACAAAATGCATTGAATTAGGATATCTTTTACCTTACACATCTGTAAATTACTTTTCATTAAAAAATACATAATCGGAGCTAGGGATCTTCGTTGTCAATGTCATTTGATGCGTTGGAATTGTGATTCCACACTCAACATCATTAATTTTCTATCATTATGCCACATTGCACTTGGAAATTTCCTTCAATATGATATTTTTGGTTTGACTTGGGTAGATTTCTACCTTGATTCCACCTCCGTAAAGCAAGTAGAATCAAGGGGGCCATACATCTAACCTTGAATTTAGAAAAAATATTTTTGATGACTAATGAATTTATGTTGTAGAATACATTTTCCTAATGTTGTGGTTGTACATATAAATACATTGGGGACTTTGTTCTCCTAGATTTTGAATAAGTATCCTTTTATAAAGTAATGTGCATTGTTTAGAATACTTTAGCTTGCATATGTGTGTAGATTCATATGGGTGCTAAAGTGGGGGCTTAATGTATTTCCAAAAATTGTATACTCTTCAAGAAAGAGACAATTTTATGGTAAAATTAGGTCCTACTTTAGGCAATTTCCATCAATCACCCCTTAAAATTGCATTTATAGGCCCCTAATACTCATGATTTTGGACTTTGAGGCCTAATTCACCCATGAAACCACTTTAATCCCGACAAATATCACTAAAACCACTCAAATTTTGTGAAACCTGCCAAAAAATTCCCTAGTAGGACTAAGTCACCCATGGTGGCGACTTAGTCCCTTTTGGGGTATTTTCCACTTTTGAGCAAGAATTTCATTCATTCAATTTAATTTTTCAATGGATGTCAGCCTCTTAGGTCTAAATAATGAGAAAATTAGGTGTTGATTCTTATAAATACACATTTTAAGTCATTTTTCACATCTCCTAGTAATTTTTACAAAGCAAAAATCCAAATTCAAGAGCAAAAGTGTCTTACACTAGAAGATTCAATAACATTTTGTAGAAAAGTTGAAGCTTTAGGGAAGTAAACTAAGGATTTTTTCAAGTCTTCAAGCTCATTTTTGTTCAAGATCTCACATTGCAAAGGATTGATCATGGATTCCTATGGTCAATCATGGAGAAATCTAGGTTGAAGAGATGCAACTAGCCATCAAATCACACCTAATGACTTGTTTTCAAAGTGATTCCATCTTCCATGTTCTTCTTATCTTCAAGTTTAAGGTTTGCATTATATGTTACATATCATTTACATTCATTTGAAGTGTTGTAGGGTTTCTTGCATCGAAGTCTTGCATCATTCAACTACCATTTAATCACCTCATTCTAGCACATTAGATTAGGGTTTTATCTCATTTTCAACTTTTCTTCATCTTATACACACTTAAGACTAGGGTTTTTATGCATATTTTATCTTACAAAAAGTTTAAATACCAACTAGAGGTTTGAAAAAGGAAAACCCCCCATTAGAAACCAATTTATCTTAGTTTGCAGGGTTTTCTAAAGATTTAGATCCAATTTTTTGTCAAAAAGTAGAGTGCTAGTTGTGGGCTTCCATTTCCAATATGATGGGTATGTGGTTGACAACTATTTTTTTACCCAAAATTGATGAAATGAAAAGGGTTTTTAAAGGAGATTCTCAGCTTTCCACGAATATAAATTATGATTTAATTTGAATTTAATAGTAATTATTATCATTTTCTATTTGAATTACAAGTAAAGTCTTGATTGATAGGCTGATTGAAAAACATCTATAGCTTTCAAATGGTATCACATTTTTGGAATCCAAAACATGTGTCACATTCTATGCTTTCTATATACTATAGGATTAAAAAAGAAAAAATTGAATTTCATGAATTTTGACCCTGCTAAGGCTAGACATATGAGTTTTTATGTTTTCAAAAGTCGTAACAAAAATTCATAATTAATTATTTAATTAGAAATAAATTACAAAAAAATATGCATCACATTAGGGCATGAATCCCCTACTTATATCTAAAATATTATAAAAAAATAGCATCATTTTATTGTGGTTAGGGTGGTTAGACAGACACCTACTTATTTTTTCCCTGAAATTTAAGTACCACTCCATTGAAATTTCAAATTTTCACCAAATAGATTTATTTTTTAAACAAACCTAGTAGTTTAGAAACTACATTCAATTTGCTACAAATTCTATTCTTACATATTTTTGAAATAATATAG
>VDFB02388319.1:0-12871 GCA_007258455.2 Sequoia sempervirens | reverse complement strand
CTGAGATTTTTGAGCAAGCACCTCCCCTCCCCATGGGACCCGACCCTTATTTACCTCAACCGCTGCCTTCTAAATGAATTGCAGCCTCTTAATGAAGAGTTACTGCGCGCGCATATTACAAATGCTCAATTCCTTAGAGTGTCGTACAAGCTATGTGAACCCATTGGAGGGTGACGTGGCACCTAGAATAGGCAACCAAGGTCAAAAATCTACCAAAGGAGTCGAAGCTGTTGAAGGTGTTATAAATAATTTGAAGTTGTACCATTCTTGGGGTGTGCAGTACAAATTGATGAAGGCATAAGGAACTGCTATACATTGGTTTGAGCTGCCAACAGTGCATTCAGAGGTCAGAAATAATATTTTATTTTGTATTCAAACTGATATATATAAATATATTTCTGAATGTATCAGTTAAACCAGCCATTGCAATGTATTTTTATGTGGTATCAATGGTGTGCAATGTTCGATATTTTGTAAATAAAACTTGTTATGGAAACAATATTTCTGTGGTAATCTATTGTGGGAATTTTATCAACAATGTATCAAATTATGCATTCAAATGAGATGCCTGCAAACTGTTTGACGAAATGTCTGAACAATGAAACTGTGAAAAGTGACAACAAATTGGTATAGAAATTGGGTTAGATCATTACAGTCAACATGATTGTGAATGACAAGTGGTTCACATTTTTAGCTTGACAGAAAGTGAAGTCATTCAATGCACGTTTTAGCACACTTTTGTGTTATCCAATTTTCAAGTCACATGGTGTACTTGGCACACTTTTGAACTACTCATTGGTGCAACCAGTCTAGGTTCTACATTTTTCAATTATAGAAGTGACAAAGAGAAAAGTTGAACAACCTTCTACAAATTTCTATCACTCAAACCATAGAATGAATGGTGGTGAAATTTTTTACAACAAATGGATGCAATATTCTTTCAAAATGAGATATAGCATCCTAGAATGTTGAGTCTACTTGAGAAAACAAATTCAGGTCTTTACCAGGTCCATATCTTGGTTCTTGAAAAATTGCAAAAAAAAAAAGTTCACTAAAGCAAAATCTTTTGTAGAACACTAGAGTTTTGTATCAAACAAATGAGCCACCATAAACAAGTTATCCGATGCACAACACAAATAGTGGTTTTACAACTATCCTTTAAGATTCAAGAGAAATGTCACAATAATATACATAATCTTAAGAGTAGTAGGATAATATTTTATATTTTTTTATTTCTTAGCTACACTAGAAGCTGAACAGTCATTTTTCATATTGTTAAATATGTACATTCTAATTCATTAAATATTTTTCGGTTGTTTGATTCCCTGCATTTCATTTTTCAATATTTTATACATTTCATTCCCAGGCCTGACATGTATAAGCTTTAATTCAAATGACAGACTCCCTCGGAGTGAGTCGGCTCCCTAATTTTTGCAATAGATAAGAATAACAGTCAAAAGTTGTCACATCTCATAGGATTCAGGAAGGATTAAACTTCAACCTTAATACTTTTCTAAGAACATCTGTATCCATGACAAGCAAAGCGGCCTATTTGCGATACATCTTTTCCTTTAATTTAAATGTGTTGCTAATTCTAGAATTTAACGTATCCTAGTTAATTTTCGGTAATCTGTCATGATCGGAATTGAATCTTCTTCACATTAAGACCAGATCTGTTCTCAGCCAGCGTGTTTGAATGGAAAATTTCAACCTGGTCTATGCAATTTTATTTAGAGTTGAAATATTACAAACATTCTTTGAAATATTCTGAAGAAGAAATAAGGTACCCAAATTCTTTTAGCTCAATGGGAATATTGCAAACTTTTCAGTAGCACATGATATTTTGAGACTGCCACAGTCTATGATGGTGACTCAATGTACTTATAGATGTAATTGTGGTGATTTTTATCATAATGTTTCAGATCACACTCTGTGATCCATTCATCAAGTTTTTCCTCATTCTGATGATGATCGACTTTCACTTTGTTGGTGGTAAAAATAAAAATAAACACATGATTACATCCAGAAGCACTCTCAATATTCAGTAACTGCCAAGAGCTTAAAAATGAACTTCTTGGTCCTTTCTCTTGCGTAAACAGTTTGATAAACTACAAAATCATTACATTTTCCTTCACTAATAAGCAATCTTGGACACCCGTGAAAACCACTTCATTTCAAAAGTAATCAGAAAATTACTGGCTAGGCAACAAAGTTGCAGACAGCATTGTGTGAAATATTTTGCCTGAGAAGCAAATGATTACAAATAAAGACAAAGGTGAACAGATCATCTCATTTTTATAGTATGGAATGTTCATATAACATTTTTACAAAGAACATGCCAATAATCATATAGATCCAAGCAAGCATGATGAGTATCAATTGAAATGTGATCCAGAAACAGGACACAGGAAAACTCAATCCATTTATATAAGAAACAGAAAGAAACCAACATTATTGAGTGGAGACGATTAACGCCAGGCTATCAGCTGATCCAATTTCCTCTTGGGCAGCCCGGATACTATTAATGTGCTTTTGAAAAAACCGAAAACATTATTAATATCCACTAATGACCAGAAGAGGTCAGTGGATCTAGAAAGAAAACTGAACAAGGAATAGATCTGCGAAACAACTAAATCTTCGAAAGAAATTACAGAGTCTACATTAAAATATAGGACAAGGCAGACTGCAAGGAGTTATGAGAGCTAATTGCTATTCTCATAGATGCCTTCGAGATAAGACTAGGGTAGCCGCAGATAGATTATTCGGGCAGAACAATTATTCTTCTGAATCAACAGGAATGTGGACATCTTTGTATCTGCAAACGTAAGGAGCATGATGACCAGAATAATGTCCTGCCCACCTGCCCTCATCAATGTAGCTTGCATTCCACACAGAGGCATACAAAAACATGGATTTGGAAGGAAATCTCTCTCCTTCTTTGGCCACATCACTCCTCACAATCTTCCCATCAATCAACCATTGAATCCTTTCAGGTCCCCATCTGATAGAATACTCATGGAAGTCCCCGGAGCAATCAAATCCAAGCTGATGGATCTGTTCCCTGTTCCCAGTGCCCTCTGTGTAAAAGTTAGTTTGTACAATTCCCTTGTCCTTGCCTAGGAATTCAAAGTCAATCTCATCTTGGGTCTTGTCTCCTTCCAGGGATGAGAGATAAAAACTGCAGTTCAGTCCACTGGTGTCTCCATCTGGGCACTTAACTCTTGAACTGAAACTGCCGTATCTGTATTTCCTCAATGTTCTCCATCTTGCTCCTCCTCTCTCATCAAATGTGATGGCAATTTCTTCTTCCTCGGGCTTGTGATGGCAGACCTTAGGGGTGTAATCCACTGCAATCTCTCTCAGCCTCATGGTTTCATAAATCAATGGAGGAGTTTTCGCTAAAGCAAAATATTGAGATGGGCAGATACCCAGATGGGCGTTCTCTGCGTTCTCATCTTCCTTGCATTGGTAAGCTGGTGAATCTGCAGATGCAGCCATGGCTAATGGAGAAGGAATTGAAATGAAAAATGACAAAAGCAACCAACAATGAAACGCGCCCACAACATTGATCCCACGCCTCCCGTCGCGTGCATTATATGGAGATGCATTGACCATGTCTCAAAAAGCTGTACATGTCAGGTCATTTAGTGTTAGTAAAAATTGTTCTATCTCCCAACTTGAAGCACATTTCTATAAATTTTAATCTGTGTGTTTCAGAATGCATGCGAAAATGGTAAGAATGACTTTGCAGGTAAGGAAAGGATGTTTCTATCAGGTCATTTAGTGTTAGTAAAAATTGTTCTATCTCCCAACTTGAAGCACATTTCTATAAATTTGCAGGTAAGGAAAGGATGTTTCTATCAGGTCATTTAGTGTTAGTAAAAATTGTTCTATCTCCCAACTTGAAGCAAATTTCCATAAATTTTAATCTGTGTTTCAGAATGCATGCGAAAATGGTAACTGCATGGTCCCATGGGGGGGCTTGGGCTTCTATTTTCGTGGAGTAGGAGGTCCCATGGAAAAAAAAAAAATTGTGCTACGGGATTGATTGGAATCTCTTCCAGAAAAATAGGAGCCCCTACAATATAGGGATGAATCTTTCAGCTGGTGAAAATGGGGTGGGGCTAGAAATTGCCCCTACAGCTTAGGAGTTTTGTGTGCCATTTGTTGCACATCTCAAACACAAGAAATTAAAAAATAGAAAAAAAAATTCTGAGCTTAAATTTTTAAGTAGAATTGCAACATTGAATCCATGGGACCACCAGCTTCCTCATATTTCGGAGCTTAAAATTTTAAGCAGCAGTGCACTACTAAATTCATGGGACTAACAGCTTCCCTATATTTAAGAGCTTAAATTTTTAAGCAGAATTGCAACTAAAATCCATGGGACCATGTACTTTAAAATATTCATAAAAAATCTATGGCACCTAGATTTTGGCGAAAAGCCTCTATCCATGGAATGCACTCTAAGAACATCTCCCGGTAAGGTAAGGAAAGGATGTTTCTATCGACTTTCAATGTAGTGTGGCATAGGTAAGGCATTTTGAATCTAAGAAGTTATCCATAGGATATGGCTTTATGGAGGGTTTATTTAACAAAACTAGTAAGTTTTTAAAATTATATATGAATAATTAATGTTAAAAAATTTAGTTGAGAATTTTTAGCATCTTACTATCATAAATTTTAGTAAAAATATTTTAAAATGTTATTGGATGGTTGATAGATACATATATAAATAGTCATGTTTGTCATACATTTTTTTTGGCTAAATTATTTTAACATATCCATTAAAGATTGTATCTACTTTACTAATTTGTAATATCAAGAAGATAACCATTGTTATTCAATTATCAATTTTAATTTTTTATTGGATTGAATAAAATAAATGTGTAGTAATAATGTTTCATTGCCCCTTTGTCTACACCCACTTAAAGAGTTACCTATAGACTAAAATGTTGAAAAGAAGAAATAAAGTAAGACTTCAAGAACAAGACTATACAAAAACAATAATGTTAAGATCTAAAAAATTAAAATTATACAATGGCTATCAAATAGTTATGTCAAAGCAAAGTACTCCATATAGAATATAATAGTTCTAATGGATATTTTGTATCCAAAATTCCAAGAAAATCCTTCATAATTTATGTAATTACTCATTAATCAACAATGTAATAATGTCTCTATTTTACATCATACTATTTTGTAAGTGTTTGCCAACTTTCAAGGTTTTCTAAGTGAGCTAGGAGAGTTCAACATTCTTGGAAAGCTCAAATTAGGGTTTTCTTAGCGTTTGATGGTGGTGTGGAGTTCAATTGGATTTCCCCAAGCTCAGTGGATGATTTTCCCCTTTGTAGAATATCACTTTTAAAGGCCTTCTTGTTCTCCATGTACCTTGAGAATACTCCTACTTTTAGAAAAGGTCTATCTTGACATACCCCATATCATTCCTTTCACAATACCAAATTCTCTTTCTTTGTGTGGATTTTATTCTCAAATTTTGGTGTCTTAGTGGTGTTCTCTCCAAAATGGTCGATTTATTCTTAACTATTATACAAAAGCCTTAAAGTTAATTGCTATAATATTTATCTTTAGTGTTTTGACTTATCAACTTATGTTAAGGTCCCCCCTAAACGGATATCCAGTGGAAAAGGACTCACATGAAATTCATTCTTTTAAAAAATAAAAACAAACTAATTTCTTTTGGGGAAAAAATAAAAAACATTTCCTTTTGTTAGAAAATAAAAAATACTTTTTCAAAATGTAAATGAAAAAAAAATGAAAAAAGAAAACTGAAAAGCAAATGGAAAAGCAAAGTGCTTCAAAATAGTTAATTTTTGGTGCTTAAATGAAAAAGAAAAAAAACAAGCAAAAATCGAAAGTGCTTTTCAACGGAGCAGTTTCTTCTGCGCTACTGGGATTTTTCTTCAAAAATGAAATTTAAAACTATGCTGGCCTTTGAGCCCCTATCGGAATTATCGCGAAAGATCGGTAATATTACACAGGATGCTGCAGGAACTGAATGGAGGCCCCGAGGATCATTGAGGATGAAAACCCTCATCAAATCACTAGTTTTGAATCTGAGAGATTATCCCTAGCTAGTTGGAGTGATTCTACCTCGAGAATCACCATTGTTTTCACTATTGCAGACTTAGGGTTTTAAAAAAAAGATTTTTTAAAAGTGCTTTGATTGAAAATTTGTGGGGTTTGTATTGAAGATTATTGCAAAGATTTTTTTTATGGTGTTTCAGAATGTCTTTATGTTGGTTGAATAGTTTGTGATTCTAGGTGATGCCCTAACTAGTTGTACCGCATATATTATGCAAAAAAAAATAGTGATTGGGTTCCTTAACCTTGTTGATCTATCTTGAACAACAGTTGTCTTCCATTTTCAAACCTATTGTTCACTTATGTGACTAGCTATTCTTTTTAGAGTAGTTGGATGTGTTGGGAGGTGGTTTTGTTAGCGTTGGGTATGCCTATGCAGAGGTGTAGCAGACTTGGAACTTGCATTTTTTGTCATATTGTAACAATACATCAGTGTTGGGTTGATTCTAAGTTTATTTGTAGTCTTTGTGGATGCTTTAGTTAAGTTGGAGGAGTGCACTAGAGTTGTCAACTTGTTGTTATAGACCTATTTCATGCTTGGAATAGTATAACAGACCTGTTGCATAGTCACCATAGGTAGATTTGAAGCTTTTTGGAGGTGCGGGGTGTATACAAATTGGCTATGACCATTGGTGGTTCTACTTAAGGTTGGAGATTGTTTTCAGAGGTTTATATTATTGTTTGGACAACTTAAGATAAGTTATAGAAGGCTAGATAAGCAATATAAACTTGGTAACAATGTTGGAGCATACATGCAACTCATATTTCTCTATGACAAACCTGAAAGGTTCCCTATCATGCTCAAGTTTAAGTTACCTTGTTGTATTTAAGTGTTAATGATTTAATTTAGTAAGTTAGTGCTGAGAATGAAGTGAATGTGCCATTGAAATGTTTAATAGGCCTTTTGTCTCCTAGTCTTATTCATCATTACATACCTCTTTTCATGACCTGAAAGTCTTTATCAAACTATAAAATCTTCCTAAGAAGCTCACATGTGTGGATCTACGACATTTTATCCTTTAAATAGTTGGTTGCATTGAATTTTTAATTTATACACAAATATAGAAAGGAAATATAGGTGCCTAAATGCAGATCTGTGTCCTTTAAGCAAGTTTACTTATACATACAAGGCTCTTAAGCCACTTAATGTATTATTTTATTCTTGATTTTTTGTCTTATTTTTGGTGAGGATTTTTTCCTTATATTATCATCAAAATACATATCCCCTTTTTAGCTTGAGATTTTGAGCAAGTTTCTACCATCTTTCAAGTTTCATCTTCTCTAGATGACATAGATATTGATTGGTGTGTTAATTTGATATTTATGGGTTCTAGTTTACTGGCATGTTCTAGATGCCTTCCTATGCTATGATATATGTTACTTAGGGTCAATTTGATGTTTTATCATTCACTTGATAGGTTCTCACATGAAATTAGTTTGAGGAGTCTTATATATAGATTTACTTCATTGCTTCATTTGAATTCTTGGTTTACATGGATATGATCACACTAATCTATTCATTTTAACAAGAATATTTGATTCCACATTATGACAAATTGATGAGTGGAGGTATTTAGCCTTGAAAACCATAGGAATCCTTCAATTTTAGGCCACTTGATATACTTGACACATGGTAATGCTTGATATATATATATATATATATATATATACACACACACACACAGACTCATATATATACATATATATATATATATACATATATATATATGTTAAATTTTGGAGTGAAATCAGATTAAAATGCACAGAAAATAATTTAAAATCAGACAAAATAACACAGCAGATACCCTTGGAAAACCCTCCTCTGGAGGGAGAAAAACCCAGCAACAAAGATCTCTCTTATATATATTAAACAATGACAACAGTTCACTTTACAATTAGGTCTAACTCAAGACCAATGTTCAGTACTCTTAACTGATGCAGTAGCAAGTATCAAACTGGCACTAAAACAATTCACAATCTGATATTGAGGTGCAGAGAAGAACTCACTCTTGACATAGCATAGACCTACAGAAATTCGCACTTGGCAGAGACAGAATACGGATTTACTGAAATTCGCACCTTCATGAACTTATCATCTGTGAGATGTTAGCTCTGAGATATGCTCGTACTGCACTGTGATATATTCACACCTTATTATTTGATATGTTCGCACTTTATCATATATGCTCACACTGCACTGTGATACATTCACACCTTATTGTCTGATCTGTTCGCACTTGAACATGCATTCCCACTTGAACATACATTCGCACTTGATCATACAGAACTGATGTGAACAATTGAGCTTTTCAAGATAATTACAATGGGCGAGTCAAGGTGAATATATACAAGTGAATGGGAGAGATGCCTCTCTTAAAATCCTTCATGTCGACCTCTAAAGGAATTATGAATATCCTTTAATGATAGTCGGCCTCAAATAAATATTAAATATCTTCTAATAAAAGATCAACTCGAATTCTTTTGTCGGCCATAATATGAAATGAGTATAATACAAAATAATGAATATAAATTGAATAGCCAATGGCTATCATTCAATTTATGTCTTCCACGAAAGAGCTGAGCTGGAAGGAACTACCGAAGCTGCTATAACATTAACACTCCCTCTCAGCTAGGGAGAGGACTTACAGCTGCATAAAACGAATCATCTCCATATGAGGTCCATCTGCCATCATTGCCTGCAATCAGATATAAAGAGAGAAATATCACCTCAATGTGATATTAGATATCGTCTCGCTATCAACCATCACATGGTAAGTACTAGTGTTCATCACTTGCGTGATGTTGTCACCTCAATGTGACTTTCACCATGGTTCTCCCAGAGGGTGAAACACAAGTACAAGAAGATCATCATGGACTCTCTCACGTGATGTTGTCATGGAGTCACACACATGGCATCCACCATGACTCAGCTCAGAGGGTGGAAACAAGGGCTTTCACCTCAAATTCTTCTGTCACAGAAGAAGATGCAATAGTAAGTACAAGTGTTCATCACTTGCGTGATGTTGTCACCTCAACGTGACTTTCACCATGACTCTCTCAGAGGGTGAAACACAAGTACAACATATGTCATGGAGTCGCACACATGACATCCACCATGTTCAGAATTTCGGAGGGTGGAAACCGGGGCTTTCACCTCAAGTCCTTACATCCTGAAGAAATGCATTAAGAAGGCTCAACGTCTGAGACTCATGCACCGATCAAGGCTAGATTCTCCACCATACCAAGCTTGTCTCAGTATACAAAACTTTTATCACGGCGAGGCTTGAGGTGAGAATATTGTCGTGCAGCTCATCGGTGCTAATGTACCTCAAGCTGTACATACTGGGTACCATGTCTTTGATATAGTGGTACTTGATCTCAGCATGCTTGGATGCGTCATGAAACAGGGATTAGTGAGAAGCTTCACCCCACCTTTCGATTATCACAATGAATAATATTAGGCTCCATTGATTGTCCAAACAATCCACGCAGGGAAGCTTCTGACCACACTATTTCCGGGGTTTCCATACAAGCTGCAATGTGCTCAACCTGTTGTACTCAATCTTTCACGAGAAGGCTGCTTCTGCTGCACCCGAGGAGATCGCCATGAGAACCCAAGAATTGAAACAACAGCGAAGGGAATTACTCTTCGATGCGTGACGCGCCTGTCGAGTCCCGATTGAAACCAAGTGACCAAGTGCATCTGAAGTATACTTCGGCATGGCTGTGCCATGCAAGTATCTCGGGGATATGTTTAGCTGCAACAAGATTATTATCTGTCTCGGGATCACACATAAACTGGCTAAGTGCACTCACTGCATAGCAAATATCAGGTCTAGTGTTAACTAGATACATCAAGGATCCAATCAACTGTCTGTATAACGTAGGATCCACCAAATCTGAACTAGCTGCAGCCTCCTTCAATTTATGAAGATTGGTCTCCATGGGAGTAGACATGGATTTGCAATCCCTCATGCCAAATCTCTTAAATATGTCAATGGTGTACTTCCCTTGATTTAAAATCATACCATCTGACTTTTGCCAGACTTCTAAACCAAGGAAGTAATGCATGAGCCCAAGGTCCTTCATCTCAAATTCAGAAGTTAAATCCTTCTTACATTCAAGAATCAGGTGATCTTCTACAGTGAGGATTAGATCATCAACATATAAAACCAAAATCAATACATCACCATTGATTACCTTGAAGTAGAGATTTGAATCAACATCATTCTTCAAAGAGCGAGCTTGATAGGTACTAGTCAATCCTTTCATACCATGCACGAGGAGCACAGCAAGACCATACAAGGCCTTCTTGAGCTTTTGTTATGAGACTCCCTTCCATGAATCTCAAATCCATCGGGTTGCTCTACATAAACCTCTTCCTCAATCACTCCATTGAGAGAGGGCTGTCTTCCACATCCATCGGTGAATCCATTTCCATCCCTCTAGATACGGCAATAGCAATGATGGTTACGTAGTGTGTGAGCAGCGAACAAAGTCTCATCATAATCAACTCCCCTCTTTAAAGAGAAAACCCACAGAGCCACAAAATATTTCCTTGCGCTTCTCAATGCTTCATGCTAGCGGCATGCTTAATCTTGAATAGCCATTTAGAAGATACCGGAGACTACCCTGGTCTAGGAACAATATCCCAAACATCATTTTAGAATTGATTGATACTCCTCTATCATAGCATCTCTCCAAACCTGTTGACTAGAAGTTTCCTAAACATTGGAAGGCTCAGACTCAATAATATGACTCATCAAAGCAACATAACTAGAGAACTTGTGGCCTTTTTGGCTCTTTGAATCATGCCTCTAGAACGCAAAAGCTTTTGACCTCTCTTTATAGTCTTGACTAGCCCATAGGGTCTCTTTCTCCCCAATAATGATGGGCCCATCAGTAGGTTCCAACGGTTCAACTGGATCAAGATCTTCCTTTGGTTCCATTGTCTCCCTCTGAATCTCAGGAGTATGGTCAACTTCCATGTCCTGAGGAGACTCTTCATTATCAATCTCCATATGAATCCCTCTGGATCTCCTGAATCCGACATCTTCTTCGAATGTGACATCCCTACTGATCTCTATCAACTTCTGACCTAGAATGTAAATTCTGTAAGCTTTTTATGTCTCACTGTAGCCCACAAATATTCCCTTCTTGCCAGAAGGCTCCAGCTTGGTTCTCTTTTCTTTGGGAACATGAACATAGACGGGACAACCAAAGATCCTCAAGTGACTGACTTCAAGCTTCTTCCCTGTAAAGGCTTCTTCTGGAGTCATATTCTCTAAGATCTTGTGAGGACTTTTGTTCTGAACATATACAGCTGTCCTGGAAGCTTCTGCCCATAGGAAAGTTTGCAAATCTTGATCATGGATCATGGCCTTTGCAGCTTCCACAATCGTTTTGTTCTTCCTTTCTGCAACACCATTTTGTTGAGGATTATAGGGAACACAAAGCTCCCTCTTAATCCCTGCATCAATACAAAAGTTTCAAAAACTACCAGAGGTGTATTCTCCACCATTGTCAGATCTGAGGACCTTAATTCGTTTACCAGAAATATTTTCTACTAAAGCTTTAAACTCTTTAAACCTATCCAGAACTTCCTCAAATTCTTTAGATTTCAAAAAATAAATCCAAGTCTTCCTAGAGTGATCATCAATGAAAAGAACATAATACAAAAAACCACTCGAAGAAGGAACAGACATAGGACCACATAAATCAAAATGAATTAGATCTAAAATACACTTAGATCTATTTTCTCTACTATGAAAAGGGGCTTTTATATTCTTACCTAATGCGCAGCCCTTGCATGTACCTTCATGCTCCCGGTTGAATTTAGGAAGGCCCGTCACCATCTTCTCCATAATAGGTAGGGCTCGGAAGTGTAAGTGAGCCAATCTTCGATGCCAAAGATCACAAAGACTAGAAGAGCCATGAACCAACGCTTGAAGAGGATGTGAGCAGACCTTGTAGAGATTATCATATCTAACTCCAATTACTTGAGCATCCTTGAAGCTAGAGTTCTGCATCCACACTAGAACTTTTCCTTTGGAGAAGGCAACTTGATATCCTTTATCTTCCAAGGCTGAAATAAAAATAAGATTACGCTTGATTCCGGGAACATAAAGAACATTACCCAAATTAAACGATATGCCAGAATTCAAGTGAAGTGTGAAGGTCCCAATTCCTTTTATGGAGTAGTGGCATCATCTCCAATGATGACTTGTTCAGAAGATTCCTTTTCCACCAAGCTCGATAACTGCTCCTTGAAGCCGGTTATGTGACGAGAGGCACCACTGTCGATTATCCAAGTGTTGGTGTCAGAAGGTACACAGCTTGATAATGCTGAATGAGACAAATATTCACTTGAGTCCTCAACCTTCAAATCATACACCATCTTGACAAACTGAACAAATGAGATAATCTGAGTGCAATAATCTGATCACGATCCTCAAACCCGCTCTGATACCATGTTAAATTTTGAGTGAACAGATTAAATGAACAGAAAATAATTCGAAATCAGACAAAATAACACAGCATATACCCTGGGAAAACCCTCCTCTTGAGGGAGAAAAACCCAACAACAAAGATCTCTCTTATATATATATAAACAATGACAACAGATCACTTTACAATTAGGTCTAACTCAAGACCAATGTTCAGTACTCTTGACAGATGCAGTAGCAAATATCAAACTGGCACTAAATTAATTCGCAATCTGATATTGAGGTGCAGAGAAGAACTCACTCTTGACATAGCATAGACC
>VDFB02388318.1:0-18319 GCA_007258455.2 Sequoia sempervirens | reverse complement strand
TCAATGATCATTAAAATAGTATTATTGAATTATAAATTACTTATTAAAAATGGGGGTCGTGACAGCGAAGCATTTCAGTTGGCTAGTGAAGCATCCAATTGGTGGATGAATAAGAAGATGGAGCTTAGGCTTAGTTCATTAAGTCTCACTTGGAGCGAATTTGTGAAGATTTTACAAAAGTGATGGTTGCCTCAACTCTTCTATGAATAAAAGCTCACTGAATTCCAGAACCTGAGGTAAGGTGAATCCTTAGTGAATGAGTATTGGGAGAAGTTCACTCGACTCCTGAAGTACATACCTATGTACCAAAAGGACGACTGGTTTCATATAAGGAAGTTTATCATGGGACTTAATGCTCAAATAGGTGGTGAGGTAGATGTGCACGATTCAACTACCATGGACCAAGGTGTATGAGAAAGAAATTAAGCAAGAACAAAGGATCAATTCTATCTCAAACTACCGGGAGAGAAATAGAAAGAAATTTAATTGGTCCTAGACCAATCAAGCTTCAAAGAAGCCTAGTGAAGAGAAAAGTTTTCAAAATCAAGGGGACAAGGGACCCCGAAATAATTGGAATGAACCAAGGAGAGATCATAGGGGAAACAACAACAATTTCAACAACAACTTCAATAGCAATGTTGGTGGAAATGGAAGTAATTCTGGAAGACCTGCAAAAAAGAGGGGACCAGTGAAAGCATGTTTTACATGTGGTGGAGATCACTATGCAAGCTAGTGTCCTAAAAAACCATCAGGGTCACAACCACATGGGAACCATCTTCCACCTCAAAGAGTTGCATTTCAACAAAAGATTCACGTTGCAGTGGACAATCAACAAGTGGAGTACCAGATTACTCAAGTAGAAGTTTCAAGTACTTTGTTTGGAATTCTCATTTCAATTTTAATAGATATTGGTGCCACAAAAAAATTTATTTCTCCTAGAATAGCTAGTCAAATGTCTATAAAAGTTGGCTACATGGAAAAGTCTTGGGTTGTTGAATATGCAAACCAAACAAGAGCTAAAGTGAATCAATGTCTATTCAAAGCAACGGTTGAACTTTTGAGTTTCTCTATGGAAGTGAATTTGTACATAGCTCCCTTACATTCATATGATGTCATCTTAGGGATGAATTGGCTATGGAAACATAGGGCCAAAGTAGATTTTCATACAAAAATAGTAGAATGCTTAGATGATCTAGGTAACTAGGTGTCATTGTAAGGAACGCCTAGAGAGGTTAAGTTGCAGTAGATATTCGTTGTACAGATGCACGAAGAAAAGAAGAAAGGTTGTCAACTGTTTGTAGAAAAAATGGAGAAACTTGAGGAATGCAAAGAGTTTCTTTCTCAAGATGATGTAGTATATTATGGACCTCAAGACTCCCAAGATATCAAAGAAGGTGAGGTGTTGGAATCTGTAAAAATGGATATGGAGAAATATCCTATCCTACGAAATTTTTTGGATGTATTTCCAGATGAATTACCTGGATTACCTCCCAAGAGAGTATTTGATTTCTCCATTGAAATAATTCTAGGGTTAGAACCTATATCAAAAGTGCCATATAGGATGACCACAACTAAATTAATGGATTTAAAGGCATAATTAGAAGAATTTTTGGCCAAGGGATTGATTAGACCCAATGTCTCACCCTGGGGAGCACCAGTGATCTTTGTGAAGAAGAAAGATGGTGCGTTGCACTTATGTATTGACTATCGGTTGCTTAACAAAGAAACGATAAAGAATAAGTATTTGTTGCCATGCATTGATGATCTCTTTAATCAGATGCAAGGAGGGACAATGTTTTTGAAGATTGATCTACATTCAGGTTATCATCAACTAAGAATCAAGGACAAAGACATTTTCAAGACTACTTTCAAGACTAGATACGATCATTACAAGTTCACAGTCCTACCATTTGGGCTAACAAATGCACCAACAACATTCATGCACTAATGAATAATGTATTTAGGGACTATTTGGATAGGTTTGTGTTGGTCTTCTTGGATGATATTTTAATCTACTCCAAGAATGAAGACGAACATCTAAAGCATCTAGAGATTGTTCTCCAAAGATTGAGGGAGCATAAGCTATACAAAAAACTCTTGAAGTGTACCTTCTTCCAGAAGGAAGTACATTATTTGGGTCACGTGATTTCGATTGATGGGATTGCGGTTGATCTAGCGAAGATAAAAGCAATGCTAGTGTTACACCCTAGATGTGTAGTTACTATTTACTATTACCATGTAGGGTTAAAAGTGAATGTAATGTGAATTCAGTGGATGAATAATTGTGTGTGCACTTTTTTATACTATCTTATGAATGAATGTCATCTCATTTAATGTTATATGAAGGAATGCATTTATGTGAATGGATGAATATTGTGTTGATATTCTAACTTTGGAGATGTAATGTGTATATTGCATATTTTGTGAATTGTTGACTATCGTGTACATGTGTTTGCAGGTACATGTTCAATTCCTCCAGGCGGAGGGGAAGTATCACTCAGGAGAAGGTCTTGGTCGGGTAACCAGTATTGTAACCTATATGAGCTTATACACACCACAAGTAGAATAATTGAGTCGAGATAATAGGTGGGAAGAAGTTGGTAAGTCATCCTTAGTTGTTATGTCTGCTTTAGTAAGAGTCTAGTTTACTATTGTGTGCATTATTGGGTGATGATTACTTTATGAGTTTATGATTTCCTTCTTGTTATCATGCTTGTATTGATATATGGAGTATACGGGGTATGTATGCGTACACACATGCATGGCGATGATAGACTATACGCACCAAGGAATGCGTACATGAGGGTAAATATGTAGATGTACCTATGCACACTCATGCACAAATTTCTTATGCGCATAGAACTATCTGATGGAACCAACAACATGCATATGTATATGTATAGACGTATCACTCGTAGTCCCATATCAAACACCATGGTAGTTGTGTATTTGTTTGGTGAGTGAATCAAATGTGTGTGTGTGTATATATATAATGTATGTGCATATATCCATATGTATACATGTATCCATATACACATATGGTAGCAAATGGATATGCCCATGCAAATATATCGATACATGTACACATACACATACACATACATGTATATAGCGGCATATATATATGTGTGTGTGTGTGTATACACAATTGATATGTCAATATAACAATGTGATTGCCAAGCTAATATACTCTTTTATATATCGATTATATATACATGCTTTATTGCTTTATGTTAATATAAATATACACGTAAACACACACATATATATGAAAACGTATGTATGTATGTATGTATGTATGTATATACGTATGTATGTATGTATGTATGTATGTATGTATGTATGTATGTATGTATGTATGTATGTATATACGTATATACGTGGTGATTTCAATTAAACATCATTCACTTTGAAATCAACTATTTCAAACAATAAATGGAAGCCTATTATTATGCTTAATACGTTGGCTTTATAGTCGATAATCTTGGGTGACTTAATAGTTGAAACTTGGAAATTTGAATATGACTGTATTCATAAGCTGATTTATATGTCTTTGTTGTCATTCTTTAATCTGCAGTCTGCTTTATCATTTAAGTCGATATTGAAGAAGTCAACGCCTTAATTCTTCTTGGACTTGGTCAAACAACAAACCACGAATTGTTGTGACTAACAAACAGTTGTTGCATAATCTAAACAATCAATGACTTTGTCAAAATCAAATGAGTTTATGAGTCTACACTTAGCATGGAATAAGTCAATGCAAATTGGGGTAGAAAGCTTTGGTTATTGATTGTTTCTCTTCATTGTTAAATTGTGCCACCTTTGTGTCTATTTATCATAGAAGTCTGCACTTGTATTCTATCACATGGAATTTGATTTATTCTTCAAATTTTTGTCATGAATTGGGTCGATATGTTGGTAATCAAGCTGAGTATTTTCTTACTCATTTGCCACCTTTCTAAGTTGTGATAGTGGTGTTTCTTTCCATGTTTTCAGCTATCATTTTCATGCCTGGACTATAGGCAAAACAGTTGTTTTCTTGCTGTATAAATAGCAGCAAGAAGTTCATTGTTTGGGATGCCTTATTCTTACTCTTTTATGCGTAGTTTCCTGTACAACTAATCTACAAATCAGTGTGCTATATTATCAACAATATTATGTCCAATTAGTAAAAGAGAGTCTTGAGATTTAAGAGAGTTATAGTTATCTTTTGAGAAGGAACAATTACCAACTTGAGAGATAAGAAGTTGTGAGTCTTTGTTGAAAAGAGTTGTTTTTCTAAAGTGTTATGACTGTAGCTAGTCAAATTGGGAAGCTATTAAAAAGGTATGAGAATATTCTTCTTTGATTATTCTATTTCTGAATAAGTTGTGTCTTGATTGAATGATCTAGTCTTGTTGATACTTGCATTTAGTGAAAAGTAATATTTACTTGGAAAGAAAAGTAGAATATATTTACTTGTTTATGCATTGTTTGTAAGTACTCCATGATAGGAGAAACTGTTTGTCTTGGGTATTATTATACTAGACATATTTATTCATGGGAAAGAGGTTATGTTTTCCATAGGTATTGTTATTATACCAGTTATGATTAAACATAGACAAGTTTAGGGTATTCTCAATACTAGATAGTTAATTATGCTAGATGGCTAGTAGGTTACTCCTTGGAATGTTGTTCAGTGAAGGGAGGGAACTTATACTTTTCTTATTGAGTTTTGTTACCTTAGATTGTGTTTGAAAGTTAGGTTATCCTAGGGAGTAGCTTGGTCATGGAGAGGGATTGCCTAGGCATAGATATAATAGCCTTAAGTCAAAATGAGCTTTCCATAGTGTGGGTGAATGGTATACCATCGCTCGATTATACTGAGTGAGAAAAATTTGGCCAAAGTAGTGGGGGTGTTTGATGACTCCACTAGGAATAGTGTGTAAGCTGAGACTCCACTTTCAGTTCACTATGTCTACTTAAATGCATGAGGGTTACCTAGTGTAGGTTATAAATCCTAGTCATGTTTGATACAACACTAAGCTCAGAGTGGTATGTCATACAAGGTTGCCCAATCAATACCTTCATCGAAGGGAAGGGCCATCTATCATTGATAGATGTGCGAGGGACCGCATATGAGTTCGTGGTTGGCAGAAAAGTTCTTGAGTGATACTTCTCCTCCTTAGCAAGCAATAGAGGACCAAGGTTTTGAAAGGAAGATTCTTGGACCATCTATATCTTATTTCATGAAGCTCATTGGAGCTATGTATGTAATTTTTTACTTTCTTGGAATACTGTACTTACAGAAGTATTGTAATGGAATGGAAATCCTTATTATATGTTGTATAGGATCTTTGTTTATATTTTTTCAATAAATAAAAGGAAAAAAAATTATTGCAATGGCTTCTTACATAGTTTTTATTTACTTGCATAGTAAAACTTAGGAAATTTACTGCAATGAACGTTTGGTATATATTACATGTGGTATCAGAGCTACCAGGTTTAGCTCTAGATCCTATGAGTTTGTCATTATTTCCATCCAACATTATCTAATGTTGTGAATTCTTGTACCAAGATGGTGTGTCTCAGATCAATGGCTCGAAAGTCAGTAATCAAAAACAAGTGCTACCTCAAGGCCAAGAAGGAAAAAGAAGCCATCGTTAGAACCATAGAGGGAACCAACTACAACAATGTCATTTGGTTGAGTGACACCGAGATATTTAGTCATGCACTTTCTCGGATCAATGATGTGAAGAGGAAGATGAAGATGGAGGCTATGTATAACAATCTACCTTCCATTTCACCAAAAAAGTATGAGTCATTAACACTTTCCAGGGATATGCCCTCAGAAGGAAATGTTAGCCTGACATTCATCTTTAGGGACCCTAGAGTTCTTCCATTGTCTGAAGTAATTGTAATTTCCTCAAGTAACAAGTCTGAGGGATATGTACCTCTAGATCAGCCAGATGTGAAATGGTCTCATGAACAAATGTTTGTGAAAGAGGTAGACTACATTGTTGATGAACACCATATTGGCACTGAACCTTGTAACTATGTATCAGATAATAAATTTGAAGGCTACTATCCATTTTGGGATAGATATGAACAATTAAGAGATGAACAGAAAGATAGAATTGAACAACATTCTTAGTCTGTAGGATATACTCCATTAAGTTATGTGTCAAAGAGTGAATATGAGGGATACTCTCCACTCAACTATCTGAATAGTCACTCCATGTAATCAAAGGATATTGAAATCCTTATGAAATGAATAAAATTATTTATTTATCAGAAGCGTGTGCTTAATCTTATGTGGAATTCTTTATGTATGAATTTCATTTCTAAATACTTCCATAAGATAGTTGATAACATAATTTAGTCTAACATGGATAGAAACATTCAGGTAAAACCCGATCTTGTGAAGATGGTGAGGACATGTACCAATCCTAGCAGTAGCTAAGAAGCTGGCCAAGGACCAATAGGAATTGAAGCTAGACTTGACCAAATTCTAGAAAGGTTAGATACCCTTGAGCAAGAAAAGGTGCAATCTAGGGTTAAGAAAGAGGTTCTCATTAATGAGAATGAAGGTGAAAACTCTTCTCATGGACATGATGGAACCCATGATCATGAAAAAGAAAGATCACCAACACCATTTGAGGAAAGAAATAAGAAGTGTATGACTTCCAAACTTTCTAAGGATATGAAGAAGATTGTTTCACCCAAGTTTGAGGGAATCGCCAGTGGGGATGAAGCTGAGGCATGGCTAGTTCAAATGGAAAAGTATTTTGAAATACAAAATTACACTGAGACCACTAAAGCCACTTGGGGTGTGTACCAATTAGTTGGAGAAGCTTCAACTTGGTGGATGAATAATAATTTGGAGCTTAGTATCAACTCATGGAAGTTGACATGGAGGGAATTTGTTGAGATTTTTCGCAAGCAATGGTTACCCCAATTATACTATGACCAAAAACTCAGACTTCCAGAGTTTGAAGCAAGGAATTTTGTCGGTCAACGAATATTGGGAGAAGTTTACCCGACTTCTGCATTATGTTCCTAGATATCATAAGGATGAGCGCTTCCGCATTAGAAAATTTATAATGAGACTTAATAACCAGATCGGAGGTGAAGTGGATATGCATGGTCCAACAACTATGGATCTTGTATATGAGAAGGAAATTAAGCAGGAGCAGAAGCTTAGAGCTACCTCCAATAGGCAGGAAAATAGAGATCGTAGAAAGGGTGTGGAAATTCCTGACAAGCCAACTCCAAAGAAGGTGGAGGTTGCATAGAATGTATCTAAGCAAGGGGAAAAAGGAAACCCAAATAGTGGTAAAGAGTCGAGAAGGGAGCGGAAGAGGAATGGTTCCAACTAAGGAAATACCAATAATACTAGTGGAAACAATAGTGGATCTGGAAAACCTGTGAAGAGGAAGATACCTTTTACAAGATGCTATACTTGTGGGGGAGACCATTTTTCTATAGATTGTCCTAGTAATCCTTCCAAAAATTCACTACCAACTCAGCGAGCAATGTTCCAATAGAGGACACATGCAGCGGTAGATGATCGCCAAGAAAAGTATCAGGCAACTCCCATTGAAACTCTAGGTATTTTGTTTGGTTTACCCATCTTATTTCTCATTGATACTGGGACAACTGAGAATTTCATTTCACCTAGAGTAGCTAAACAATTATCTAGAAAGGTTGGACACATGGAAACATCTTGGGATGTAGAGTATGCAAACCAAACAAGATCAAAGGTTGAATAATGTTTGTTTGAGGCTAGGATAAAGCTACCTTGTTTCTCTACTAAAGTAAACCTTTATATCACACCTTTAGGTTCCTATGATGTTATCTTAGGTATGAACTAGTTGTGGAGACATAGGGCTAAGGTAGATTTCCATGCGAAAATTGTTGAGTGCCTAGATGATCTTGGTAACCGAGTAAAATTCTAAGGGATACCTAGAGAGGTGAAGATTCGTCAAATCTCGACAATGCAATTAGTGAGGGATGAGAAGAAAGGGTGTAAGCTCTTTGTCGTTAAGCTTGAATAACTTGAAGAAAGTATTGATAACTTGGATTCTTCCAAGAGATGGAAGACGGTGAGATAGATGACACTGGGACGTCTAACATGGAAAGATATCCTATATTGAGAAAAAATTTAGATGTGTTTCCAAAGGAGTTACCTAGATTACCATTGAAGAGGATATTTGATTTCTCTAGAGATGTAATTCCAGGGTCTGAATCTATTTCCAAGGTGCCCTACAAAATGATGACAACTGAGCTAATGGAGCTAAAGGAACAGTTGGATGAACTGTTGTGAAAAGGGTTGATAAGACCAAGTGTTTCACCTTGGGGAGTGCTGGTCATTTTTGTGAAAAAGAAGGATGGTACTTTGTGTTTGTGCATCGACTATCGTATGCTTAACAAGGCCATGGTGAAGAAGAAGTATTTGTTACCACGCATTGATGATCTTTTTGATCAAATGAGAGGAGCTGCCATATTCTCGAAGATAGATTTGAGATCTGGATATCACTAGTTAAGGATTAGAGATGACGATATCTTTAAGACTGCGTTTAGAACGATATATGGACACTATGAGTTCACAGTTTTACCTTTTGGGTTGACAAATGCACCTGCCGCATTCATGAATATGATGAATAGTGTGTTTAGAGACTACCTAGATAAATTTGTCTTGGTTTCTCTAGATGACATCTTGATTTATTCTAAGGATGAGGAAGATCACTATAGAAATTTAGAGGAAGTATTGCAATGTATAAGATAGCACAAGTGGTATGGTAAACTATCTAAGTGTACTTTCTTCCAAAGGAGAGTGCATTATCTAGGGCATGTAATCTTGGCAGATGGAATCTTTGTAGATCTTGCTAAGATCAAGGCAGTACTTGAGTGGCATGTACCCAAGAATGTGTCTAAGGTTAGAAGCTTTATGGGTCTAGCCAGGTACTATAGAAAATATGTTGTGAACTTCTCTAAGATTGCTTTTCCAATAACCTCTTTGTAGAGAAAAAGGAAGAAATTTGAGTGGACTGAGAAGTGCCAAGAAGCCTTTGATCTACTTAAAGAGAAGTTGACCATTGCGCTAATCTTGAAAGTACCACATCCTAAGGGTAACTTTGTGGTTATCACAAATGCATGTGGGGAAGGGTTAGGAGGAGTGTTAATGCAAGATGGGAAAGTGATTGCTTATGAATCTAGAAAGTTGAAACCTTCTGAGCAAAATTATGCATCGCATGATTTAGAGTTAGCAGATATGGTTCATGCATTGCAAATGTGGAGGCACTACTTGTTAGGGAAACCCTTTGAATTGAAAACTAACCATAATGGGTTAAAGTACCTTTTCACTCAACCTAATCTAAATGCAAGGCAGAGAAGATGGTTGGAGTTAATAGTTGACTATGATTTCAATATCAATTATATAAAAGGGAAAGAAAATTGAGTTGCTAATGCCTTGAGTTGAAGACATCATATTGCTTCAATAGTAACAATTCAAACTAACTTTAAGGGACAAGTGTTGCAAAAGTGCAAAGTGGATGAGTACTACTTGCAAGTCAAGCAAGCACTCACTAATAATCCACAATATTCTAGGTGTGAGGGTTTTTATTTTGAACCTAATGAATTACTTAGATATAAGGGTAGGATGTATGTTCTTGACGTAGTGGAGTTATAGAACCTGGTATGGAAAGAAGTACATGAAGCACCACACTGTGGACACCTTGGAGTGACCAAAATGATGGTGGATGTGAAGCCATTATATTTTTTGAAAGGGATGAAAGGAGATGCTGCTAATTTTGTGGCTAGGTGTCTAGAATGTCAAAGGGTGAAAGCAAAGCATCATCATCTTGCAGGATTGTTATATCCACATGACATACTAGAGAGGAAGTGGCAAGTCATAAGTATGGACTTTGTGCAAGATTGCTTATGTCTAGGAATAAGCACAATACCATTCTTGTGGTAGTAGATAAGCTTACCAAAGTCGTACATTTTATACTCAAGAATCTAACCAATGGAGCACCTGTCATAGCTAGGAAGTTTGTGCAAGAGTTTTTTAGGTTGCATAGGATTCCAGAGAAAATTATCTCTGATAGGGATGCACGAGTCACTTCTAGGTTTTGGAAAACCTTGTTTTCTGCACTAGGGACTCAATTGAATATTAGCTTAGCCTATCATCTAGAAAAAAATGGTCAAATAGAAAGGGTGAATCAAGTATTAGAAGACCTACTAAGAATGTATTACATGGATCAACAATACAAGTGGGAAGACTACTTGCCCTTAGTTGAATTTGCTTACAACAATTCTTATCATTCTGCGATAAAGATGACTCCTTCGAAGTGTTGTATGGTCGAAAGTGTCAAACTCCTATAAGTTGGGATAAACTTGAGGATAGAGTGACTCTTGGGCCAAAGATGTTGGCTAAGATGGATAAGCAAGTTAATATTGTGAAGCAAAGGCTAGTTGAAGCTAACGATCATCAGAAAAGTTATGTCGATGCTAAGAGAGTGCCCCAACATTTTTCCATAGGTGACAAAGTGTTATTGAGAGTAAAACCTCACAAAAGCTCCATTAAATTTGGAAAGTCTTCCAAGTTAGCCCCACATTATGTTGGACCATTTTAGACTCTCAAGGAAGTGAATCTGATAGCCTATCGAATAGCATTGCCACCAGCTCTTGCCAGAATGCATAATGTCTTCCATGTGTCTTACCTTAAGAGGTATGTACTTGGTGATAATCATGTGATTGGTTGGATTTCTTTACAGGTACAGGACCCCAGAGTGGTAACAATCAAGACTGTCAAGGTGCTTGGAACACGTAAGCTTCGTTTGCGCAACAAGGAGGTTTTGAAGTGCAAAGTCCAGTGGGATCAGTATGCAGAAGACTCAACCACTTGGGAAGATTATGTTGTGATTCAACAAAAGTTTCCTCTTGTTTTAGAAGCTTAAGAAAATGCTTGAACAATATGTTGATTTTTTTTTTGTTTTATGTTGATACATAAAATCATCGGGGATGATGATTCACAAGGGGGGGAGTATGTTACATCCCATTATGTAGTTACTATTTACTATTACTATGTAGGGTAAAAAGTGAATGTAATGTGAATTTAGTGGATGAATAAATTGTGTGTGCACTTTTTTATCACTATCTTATGAATGAATGTCATATCATTTAATGTTATATGAAGGAATGCATTTATGTGAATGGATGAATATTGTGTTGATAAATTCTAACTTTGGAGATGTAATGTGTATATTACATATTTTGTGAACAGTTGATTGTTGTGTACATGTGTAGTGTTTGCAGGTACATGTTCAATTCCTCCAGGTGGAGGGGAAGTATCACTCAGGAGAAGGTCTTGGTTGGGTAACTAGTATTGTAACCTATCTGAGCTTACACACACCACAAATAGAATAATTGAGTTGGAATAATAAGTGGGAAGTTGGTAAGTCATCCTTAGTTGTTATGTTCGCTTTAGTAAAAGTCTAGTTTACTATTGTGTGCATTATTGGGTGATGATTACTTGATGAGTTTATGATTTCCTTCTTGTTACCATGCTTGTATTGATATATGGAGTATACGGGGTATGTATGCGTACACACATGCATGGCGATGATAGACTATATGCACCAAGGAACGTGTACATGAGGGTAAATAGGCAAACATACCTATGCACACCCATGCACGAATTGCTTATGCACATAGAACTATCTGATGGAACCAATGACATGCATATGTATACGTATAGACATATCTCTCGTAGTCCCATATCAAACACCATGGTAGTTGTGTATTTGTTTGGTGAGTGAATCAAATGTGTATATATGTATAATGTAATGTGTATATATAATGTATGTATATATATCCATATGTATACGTGTATCCATATATGCGTATGGTAGCATATGGATATGCCCATGCGAATATATCGACACATGTACACATACACATACATGTATATAGCAGCCTATATATTATATATATACATATATATGTATACACAATCGATATGTCAATATAACAATGTGATTGCCAAGTTGATATACTCTTTTATATATTGATTACATATACATGATTTATTGCTTTATGTTAATATAATATACACATAAACACACACATATATATGAATACACACACACACACATATATATATATACATAAGTATATATATGTATATACATGGTGATTTCACTTAAATGTCATTCACTTTGAAATCGACTATTTCAAACAATAAATGACAACTGATTATTATGCTTAATACGTTGGATTTATAGTCGATAATATTGGGCGAATTAATATATGGAACTTGGAAATGAATATGACTGTATTCATAAGTCGATTTATATGTCTTTGTTGTCATTCTTTAATCTGCAATTTGCTTTATCATTTAAGTCAATATTGAAGAAGTCGACACCTTAATTCTTCTTGGACTTGGTCAAACAACAAACCACAAATTGTTGTGACTAACAAACAACTGCTGTATAATCTAAACAATTGAAAATTTTGTCAAAATAAAATGAGTTTATGAGTCTACACTCAGCATGGAATAAGTCGATGCAAATTGGGGTGGCAAGCTTTGGTTATTGATTGTTTCTCTTCATTGTTAAATCACACCACCTTTGTGTTTGTTTATCATAGAAGTCTGCATTTGTATTTTGTCACATGGAAGTTGATTTATTCTTCAAATTTCTATCATGAATTGGGTCGATATGTTGGTAATCGATCTAAGTATGTGCTTACTCATTCGCCACCTTTCTAAGCTATGATAGTGGTGTTGATTTGCATGTTTGTATTTGTCATTTTCATGCCTAGATTATAGACAAAACACTTGCTTGCTTGCTATATAAATAGTAGCAAGAAGTTCATTGTTTGGGATGCCTTATTCTTACTCTTTTATGCATAGTTTCCTGTACAACTAATCTACAAATTAGTGTGCTATATTATCAACAATATTTTTTCCAATTAGTGAAAGAGAGTCTTGAGATTTAAGAGAGTTATAGTTATCTTTTGAGAAGGAACAATTACCAACTTGAGAGATAAGAAGTTGTGAGTCTTTGTTGAAAAGAGTTGTTGTTCTGAAGTGTTATGACTGCAGCTAGTCAAATTGGGAAGCTATTAAACAAGTATGAGAATATTCTTCTTTGATTATTCTATTTCTGAATGAGTTGTGTCTTGATTGAATGATCTAGTCTTGTTGATACTTGCATTTAGTGAAAAGTAATATTTACTTAAAAAGAAAAGTAGAATATATTTACTTGTTTGTGCATTTTTTGTATGTACTCCATGATAGGAGAAACTGTTTGTCTTGGGTATTATTATACTAGACATATGTAGTCATGGGAAATAGGTTATGTTTTCCATAGGTATTGTTATTATACCAGTTATGATTAAACATAGACAAGCTTAGGGTATGCTCAATACTAGATAGTTATTTATGCTAGATGGCTAGTAGGTTATTCCTTGGAATGTTGTTCAGTGAAGGGAGGGAACTTATACTTTTCTTATTGAGTTGTGTTACCTTAGGTTGTGTTTGAAAGTTAGGTTATCCTGGGGAGTAGCTTGGCCATGGAGAGGGATTGCCTAGGCATAGATATAATGGCATTAAGTCAAAACGAGCTTGCCATAGTGTGGGTGAATGGTAGACCATTGCTCGATTATATTAAGTGTGAAAACTTTGGCCAAAGTAGTGGGGGTATCCAATGACTCTACTAGGAATAGTGTGTAAGCTGAGACTCCACTGTCAGTTCACTGTGTCTACTTAAATGCATGAGGGTTACCTAGTGTAGGTTATAAATCCTAGTCATGTTTGATACAACACTAAGCTCAAAGTGTTATGTCGTATAGGGTTACCCAACCAATACCTTCATCGAAGGGAAGGGCCATCTATCAGTGATAGATGTTTGAGGGATTGCATATGAGTCTGTGGTTGGCAGAAAAGTGCTTGAGTGATGCTTCTCCTCCTCAATAGGTGACAGAGGACCAAGGTTTTGAAAGGCGGATTCCTGGACCATCTATATCTTATGTCATAAAGCTGGTTGGAGCTATGTATGTAGTTTTGTACTTTCTTGGAATACTGTACTTAGAGAAGTATTGTAATGGAATGGAAATCCTTATTATATGTTGCATAACATCTTTGTTCATATATATTCAATAAAGAAAATGAATTTTTTTTATTGCAATGGCTTCTTACATAGTTTTAATTTACTTGCATAGTAAAACTTAGGAAATTTAATACAATGAGCATTTGGCATATTACAACTAGAGTGGTTGGTGCCCAAGAATATGTCAGAAGTTAGAAGTTTTATGAGTTTGGTTGGGTATTATTGCAAACTTTTCAAGAATAGATTTTCCCATCATGTTATTGCAAAGGAATGGGAAGAAGTTTGAGTGGTCCAAGAAATGTCGAGAAACATTTGACTAACTCAAGGAAATGTTGACCACAACATTGATACTAAAGGTACCAGATCTAGATCATAACTTTATAGTTATTACATATGCTTCAAGAGAAGGTTTAGGTGGAGTATTAATGCAAGAAAGGTGAGCCATAACTTATGAGTCAAGGAAGTTGAAGCCTTATGAAAAAAATTATGCTTCACATGATTTGGAGTTAGCAACAGTTGTCCATGCATTACAAATGTGGAGACATTGTCTGTTGGAGAAACCATTTGAATTTAAGACTGATCATCATGGTCTGAAGTATTTGTTTACTCAACCTAATCTAAATGCACGACAAATGAGATGGTTGAAATTGATATCTGATTATGATTTCTATATCAAGGGAAAGGAGAATTGTGTTGTCGATGCCCTAAGTCATAGGAGGCATATCTCCTCAATGATATCAATCCAAACTAACTTCAAAGGTCATGTGTTGCAAGAATTTAAGGGTGACAAGTTTTATGAACAAGTCAAGCAATCACTGTCGAACAATCCACAAGATCGAAGGTATGAAGGATATCACTTTGAACTTAATGGTTTATTGAGGTTTCAGGGAAGTATTTATGTACCTAACACTAGGGAATTAAGGAGCATGGTATGGAAAGAAGTTCATAATGCACCATATTCAAGACATCCAAGTGTAACTAAGATGTTTGCTGATGTAAATCCATTATATTTATAGAAGGGAATGAAAGGGGATGCAACGAGATTTATAGAAAGTTGCTTAGAATGTCAAAGATTGAAGGTAGAGCATCATCATCCTATAGGTATTTTATATCCACATGAAGTTATAGAAAGAAAGTGGCAAGTTTTAGCATGGATTTTGTGCAAGGTCTTCCAGTGTCGAGGAATAAGCACAATGCCATACTAGTAGTGGTCGAAAAGCTTACAAAGGTAGCTCACTTTATACCAGGGAATTTGATTGATGGAGCTCCTATAATAGCACAAAAGTTTATTCAAGAGATATTTATATTGCATGGGATTTCTGAAAAGATCATTTCTGATAGGGATGCTTGTGTGACATCTAGATTTTGGAAAACCTTGTTTTCTTCACTTGGGACTCAACTAAACACAAGTTCTACATATCATCCAAAAATGGATGGAAAAACTGAAAGGGTGAACCAAGTTTTATAAGATCTACTAAGGATGTATTGCATGGATTAGTAATACAAATGGGGGGATCACCTACCTTTGGTCGAGTTTGCATATAACAACTCCTATCATTATGCAATCAAGATGGCTCTGTTTGAAACATTATATGGCATAAAGTGTCGAACTTCTATAAGTTGGGATAGGTTAGAGGATAGGATAAGCCTTGGGCCAATGATGTTATAAAAAATGGATGAACAAGTTGATATTATCAAGTAGTGGCTAGCAAAAGCTAATGATATGCAAAAAATTTATGTTGATTCTAAACAGGTACCTAGAAATTTCTCAATAGGGGATAAGGTTTTGTTGAGAGTTAAACCTCACAAGAGCTCTATCAAGTTTGGAAAGTCATCCAAACTAGCTCTGCACTATGTAGGTCCCTTTTAGGTTCTTGAAGAAGTCAACCTTTTTGTGTATAGAATTGCCTTACCGCCAACTCTTGCTAGGATGCATAACATCTTCATGTCTTGTATCTTAAGAAGTATATACTAGGAGATAACCATGTTATTGATTAGAATGCTTTAATAGGTACATGACCTAGGAGTGGTAACAATCGAGCCTCTCAAGGTGCTCAGAATTGTTGAAAATTGAGGTGTTTATGTAGCTTAATATTTTGTAAAACTATTATACTTGATCTAAATATGCTTTTCCTTTGTTACAAATTCTTTGTGGGTGATTAATCTGATTAATTCATTTTATCATTTGTACAATGAAGACAAAATTTGTAGAAGAATTAGATAGAATATTAGAAGATACACAACATATACCATGGAGAAACCCTTTCAGGAAAAAACTCCACCAAGAATCAATGTATTATTTAATCTCTGAAGTAGAGTACAATAATTCCAATTCTTCCTTGAGATGCTTCTTATGCCTTCAAATCTTCTTCACAACCTACAATAAAACTTATACAAACTCTCTTCAATTTTCTTGAGATAAATAGGTTTTGATCAACTTTGTAAACTCCAATTTAGTTAAAATTACAATGCTCAAGCCCTATCCCTAAAAGGTATGCCAATCTCTTCCAAGTAGAGTTTAACCATGAAGAACAATGTTAAATCCTCATCTTCATGCATTTGGGCATCCCAAACTAAAGTGCCAACTCAACCTTTATTCTATAAATATCTTCAATGCTTCATCCTCAAAGTAGGCGCCCAAAAGAAGGCCCACTTAACTCAGCCTTCCGAAATATCTCAACATGCAAAGGAGTTAATTCCAAGAAGCCAACTTGGGCGCCCAAGTTGGGTCCAAGTCATTTCTTGTTAACTAAAACATTTCTCAACACCATTCATGCAAGAATGGTCATCCCCAATTAACTGAAGGTAGTCCCTATTATCTGTCATGCAACTCAAGTCATTAGCCATGCATTCCAAGTTAACTGAAGTCAACTAGCATTCAACTAAAACTAACTGAAGATAACTGAACCATAACTGAACTGAACTAAACTGAACTGAACTAAACTAAACTAAATTGATTTTGAACTGAACTTCATGCATGCAAACATCAAACCCTAACTCCTAGGATCTTTACATGCATTACAAAAGTGTTATCTCTTACTCCAAACAGTTAACTTAACTCAAGGTGAGTTCCACCTTCCATGTGGGTGCCCCATGTGCTCCTATTATTTAGGAACTCATCTTGGATGCCCTCACATGCTCCTATTTTTTAGAATTAATTACAAATTTCAATTAACATGATTATTTCATCCAAAATTAATCTCTCTCTAATCCTAGTGTTTGAGAACACTTTCCAAGGACTTATGAGACACATGAAATAAATAATGTTTAGGATTGCAATTAAATGGCATCCTATTCCCAACAAGAACATGTAAGCTCCACTTACATAATAGTGAGGTTCTACAATGCAAGGTCTAGTGGGATCAGTATGCAAAAAATTCTGCCACATGGGAAGACTATGCTGAGATGAAGCAAAAGTTTCCGCAAGTCTTAATAGATTTTGAAAACTCCTAAAAAACAATGATGTTTTGTGGTATTACATTTTGTGATGTTGTGTTTTATGTTATGATTATATTTGATACTTAAAAATCATTGGGGATGATGATTCACAAGGGGGGAATATGTTACACCCCATGTGTTATTACCTATTTACTATTACCTTGTTTGGTAAAAATGATTTAATATATATGAATGTGTTTTGTATATGAATCTTGATGGAAATACGATAAATAAATGTTTGATGCGATTTAATGTTTATAATGATTCTGTATATATGAAATATATGTGATGCTTATGAATGTATTGTTATCGGCTAACTACTATTATGATGTACTAAGTTGAATGCAGGAACAGGTTCAAACCTCCGAAAGAGAGGGGAAGTATCACTCAGGAGAAGAATTTGATCTGGTAACCCTTAATGAGCCTAACTAAGCATACACACACTCACACCCTGTTTGGTATAAGTTGAGTCAAGTCAGTTCGGGTAAATGGTAAGTGATCTTCAGTTTTGGTTGTGAATGTTTATATTGGTTTACAATCTTATTTTATGAATGTTTGGATTGATGAATGTGATTAAGTCTTGATGTTGAGTGAAAGTCCTTCCTTATGTGTTTATATTTATATCGATGAGATATATGTATATATGTATGTGTCTACGATAAACTCATACATATGAGCAAATATGTACATGAGTATATGTAGGTAGATGTATCTATGCATGCTCATGGATGGATTACCAACATGCATGAGAATATTGATTTGATTGGACGAAGGTGACATATATATAT
>VDFB02388317.1:0-29246 GCA_007258455.2 Sequoia sempervirens | reverse complement strand
TTTGCTGTGGCACTGGTGAAGGCAGGAAGTAAGCCAATATTTGATCTCCTGTGTTACTTAAGACATTTGAATCTTGAAGATCTATTGGATTGGATCAATGATCTAGAGAAATACTTTGGGTTTGAGTCTGTTGAAGATCCTAAACAAGTCAAGTATGTTGCCACCTATTTGAAAGAGTATGCTACCTTGCAGTGGGAGTATGTGCAGAAAGACCAAGTTAAGAAGAATGTATTGAAGATTTTATGTGGGATCAGATGTTGATAAAGTTGAAAGGTGTAAAGTGCCTTGCCAAAACTGATCAAAAACTTCTGATTTTCTGCCTTTGTAATTTTGACAAACACTTGGCATGCAAACTGGAATGTGCTGGTAATTGTTTTCTGTTTGGCTTGTTTTGGTTTTGAGTGATGCAAATGATGTTTGAATGCTTATCCAACAATGCTAGATGACTACCAATGAAATAGAAATGATATGCAAGATGTTTTTGTATTTTCCAATGCATATAAATGACTGAAACTCATGCAAATCTACAACTACAGCTGTAAGACATTTTGACAAACAATTTGCTGCCAAATTCCCAACTCCACTATCATGATATTGCAATGAAATCTGACTTGATACAATACTGGTAATGATATGCAAATGATTACAATGCTGCCAAATCAGACCTTAACAAAGATGTGATAACATGCCTTCTTCATTGATTTTTACAAGTGCCATTCTACTTGACTCCAATGACTGTAATTACAATGATATATCACTGTTCTGTGGCAGCGATCAGACTCACAATTTCAATGCAAGATATCACTAGATAAACAAGATTACAATAAAAAATCAGAACCTGGAAATCGCTATATTGGGAAGCCGCCTTTAGTTCCCTTCACATCGAATTCTTCTTGTTCCAATTAGCAGTGCCTTGACTCTTGGATCAGCAGCGACCTTCTTCCAAGCCTGAACAAATTTTTATCTCTCCTTGACATGCAAAATTGAACCAACTCAAGATAGCGCCAGCTCCAGCCAAGGTACCATGATTTTCTTCAATTCCAAAACTGAAATCGATTTCTCCTTGGAAGCTTGAAGTCGACCTCACAAGCTGAAATCAAACTCTTCCAAAACCGCCCAAGGACTGAAATAGAGATGAAGATCAAACCAACAAAATCATCTTTCCTTAATTCACCCAAAATTTGGCCAATGGCCATTAAATTTTTCTCCAATATGGAAGACTGAGGTATCTCCCACTCACTTCCAGCTAGGGTTGATATTGCACAACCGAAACCGGTACCTTAGAGTCTTCAAACCCTCAGGCAATCATGCATTCAAGCTTCACCAATGCTGGTATGAGAATATGCAAACTCAAGATATGTCAAATGGTCTCTAATAAGCTCTTCAAAAAGAATTCACAATCATCTCCAAAAAGCTTTTAGAAAAATAATAATATTTTATTCTTCAAGTGACTTTATAATATAACATTTTACTTTAGTCACTTTATTAAATTAATTAAATATAAAGCTATCTTTATGATATTATTTTATTGAGATGACTTTACAAATAATTAATTTAATATTTATTCCCTTATTTCTCCCTTTAGCCTTTCGGGAATAATAAAAGGCTAAAACGCACTCCAGGAGGCTACTGAGAAGGGGACATTACAAAAGGAAAGTTTTTGTCAACCAACTATACTTTGGAATAGTTCAAGAAGTTTCAAAATTCGCAGGAGAGACTCAAAGAACTATCTATGGAGGAGTATATTGAGGAGTTTTACCACCTGAGCATCCATGTTGGTCATGTTGAAGGTGATACAGAGAAGGTATCTTGATATGTGGATGGTTTGCATGCCACAATCCAAGATGAGATCTGTTTGTTTCCAATTCATTTCATGGAGATGCCTGCCCAATCACACTAATGGCAGAGTAGAAGTCGTCCTGTGAGCAGAAGAAAGTGCAAGAGCAGAAAGAGAAAAAAAGCAATGAACAAGGTTATTTACATAGGGAGATTGCAGAGTTCAATGGTGATGCACAAGTCTCCAAAGAAGACCAGAGGCCATGGAAAAACTTTCAGTAGAATCTGTTTCAGATATCAATAACTAGTCCATAGGGAATTCGAGTGTCCAAATTTCATGTCAGAATAATGACATGCTAAGAAAAGAGAACCCATTGCACAAGATGATGAAGAGTCAGCTAGTAAAGTAGAAATTATAGCTCCAAAAGTTGGGAAGACTTTGATGTTGCACAAAATTTTACTTAAACTTGCTAAGGAAGACAATGAACCATTGTTGAGGAAAAGGATTTTTTGCATTGAGTGTAAATTTGGAGGGAAGTATTGTAAGTTGATCATAGATGGAGGATGCACACATAACTTAGTGTTCATAGAGATGGTAGAGAAATTGGGGTAGAAATTGGTACCGCTTCCTAATGCTTACAGAGTTTCATGGTTGTAAAAAGTTCAATAGATGATTGTGAAGTGGCAACACTTAGCTGCATTCTACAGTGGAGGTTATTTTGATGAAATTTGGTGTGGGCAGACCATGGAAGTACGATATTTTGCCATCCATAATGGAACAAAGAACTCCTTTAACATCTCGAAGGGTGGAAGGAATTTTGAATTGCTTGTAATGTCCCCTTCTAGCTAGACTTGTATTCGTTAGCATGATTAGCCTATCAGTGGCCCTCGTAGGCTAATGTGGCATGTTTAGAGGGTCTTCTCGACAGTAACCTTGTTGGCAGTTGGCTTCTTTTGTGATTCAGTTTACATATGGAGGTGCTCTAATGATTTCTTGATATGTTTCTATTTTTAGAAACCTCATGTTATAAGGTGATGTTATGTTTGCACTTTATGTTATGAATAATTATTTTATTATAAAGTGCAAATGTAAATTATAAAATAATATTATAATATTTCTTCTAGAAGTTGACTTGAGAAAGTTCTAGAAGAAGGTCGACCCTTGGAGAAAAAGAATAAATAACTCATGAGGAGCTGATTGCCATCATCCGACATTTGTTGTTTTCTTGTTGATGAGCATTGTGGAGCTAAGGTTTATGCAGTAGAGTGTCTTTGGGAACGATAACTCCCATAGATAGCATAACTGAGGGAGTGAGATATCTCCTAAAGGGTTGCAGCCATTGGAGAGGTTACTTCAGACTTCTCACTTGAGCAAAATTTGTGGCCAAGGGCCAATTTTGGATGTATTCGATTGGAGCAATATAGAAGTCATTTGTGTGGTTAGAACTCTTCTTATTTTTGATGCATTTGGAGGTGAATTGAGTTGGTGAAGATTCAGATTTTAATTATCAGCAAAATTGAAGTTCAAGTCAGCGTACATAGGGGCCACGATTTTGCAGGAGGAGCACAAATAAAAATTCGATTTCCTTTAAGGAGGGTGGCGCTTGACTCAAGGAAGGAGGACGACCCTTTTGGAGGCAATTTGGAGCACCATAGAGCTTAGAAGAATTTTATATCTGCCATCATATCAGCTACAGGGGCATCTGATCAAGAGGGTCGATTTGGCTTCAAGGAGGCACTTTTTGATGTGTTATTGATTGCTTCATCATCTCCAGCAATAGGCGACTCCATTCCAATCAGGTTCCCTTCATTAATCATTCAATTAGCATTGCATATTTGGAGTAATAGTTTCGGCTATAGGTTGCATCCATCATCGGCAATTAGCATACTTGATGTCTATGTAATTTGCCAAGAGTCTTGGCTGTTTTGAAATCATCATTGTATTGGAAAGACATTGCAATCAAGGAGTAATAAGTAGTTGTTCAAATAATAGTTGTCATTGTGCAATCTAATTACATTGTAATCAGCTTTAGAGTTTGCTTGCCAAGTGTTTGACAAAATGTCTCTTGGCTGTAGATGCACTTTATTTACTTAGTTCTTCATTCAAATGCATTTTAAATTGCAAAGAAGCATTGAAATCTTCAATTAGAAGCTTGCATAGTAGTGGTAGAAGATTGTTTAAGCTTTCAAAATCATTTGGCATTCAATCTTGCATCAAACAACAAACTGAAAACAACATATCAGCAACATTACACATTGCATACAAAGTGTTTGACAAAATTACAAGGCTGCAAATTGGGACAAATTGAGGACAGTTTGAGCAAGCTTCATTACATTGCTACTATTGAAGGGTGAAGAAAAAGCCGTACATAGTAAACTAATGTTCTTGATTGCTACAAAGTTTCTCAGGGAGATTGGAAATTTGCAAGAATGTTATGAGTTGGTAGTTAAGCCTGCACCAATGGAACAAGCTTTGTAGCTCTGAAGAGCCAAAAATTGAAGTGCTACTAATGGAAATTAAAGACATCATGGATATTGGAATACTTGAAGGGTTGCCACTAGTGCATACTATTTCACATTGTATGGATTTGATTCTAGAATCTAGTTTACCAAATAAGGCACTACACAGGATGAGCTTTGACATGAGTGTTGATTTGAATAGACAAGTTTAGGAACTGTTGAAGTTTTGATTAGGTTGAAAGTTTATTCCTTGCATTGTGCTTGCAGTACTTGCTCCAAAGAAGGAAGGTGAATGGAGAATGTGTATAAATTCCCATGCTATAAACAAGACCACCATAATGTACAGGTTCTCATTAACGTATGCATAATCTAATGGATTATTTATTTGGATCATGCTACTTTTCCAAAATTGATCTCAAAAGTAGTTACTATCAAATTAGGATCCATGAGGCAAATGAATGGAAGATATCTTTCAAAATGAAGGATGGAATGTATGAGTTGCTGGTCATGACATTCAGCTCGACCAATGTGCTAAGTACCTTTCTAAGGTCGATGAATGAAGTTGAGAAATCATTCTCGGGTAAGTTTGTGGTTGTTTATTTAGATGATATCTTAGTGTTTAGCAAGACAAAAGAGGAACATCTTATACATTTGTAACAGGTCTTAACACAAATAAGGAAGAAGAATCCATGTGTTAACCTAACTTTCTTGAATCAATATGGCACCAATAGCCTTACCATTGGCATCAAAATTATCTATAAAAATCTTTTCAAATTCCAAAGTTCTAACACAAACTCTTCTATTATCTTTTTCTTCAAGAGTGCAAAAGTCCTATAAAAACAATTCTCCACCCAAATCTTCCTTTGTATGCAATATGTTAAAGACACACATATCCCACTAAAGCTTCTTATAAACTTCTTGTAAATTTTTTTCCAAACCATGGAAACTTCTAACCTTTGATGCACTCTATCGTATCAGTCACTAAATTATTGCTCGAAACTTATTGAGGTCCATTCATAATCCCTCTTCTCATATTACAAACCCTAAGTATACCAACTCCTTTTGCATGAAAGTACACTTGTTTTAAGTGCATTGCTTATTTTAGTGAGAATTAAAATAAAGCTAAGTAGAAGTATTAATTCATGATCAAGAATTTTATGTTATTATTTAAGTTTTGCATAAGTGGAGGCATTATTTGTTGCCAAATAAATTTGTTCTATATACTAATCAATAGGCATTGAGATTCATTAATAGTCAGACAAATTGGAATCAAAGATAAATGATGTGAGTAGAATATCTCTAGGGCTATTTTTATGTTCTCAAGCATAAAGTTAGTATAACAAACAAAATTGTAGATGTTTTGAGTAGAAGATAGGTGTTGTTGTCTACCATGATAGTTGAATTGGAAGGAACAAATATGATGAAGGATTGGTATGCCGTAGATCTAGATTTTGCAAATGCATGGAAAACTTGTGTGTACCTTGGGTTGGAGGTAAAAGTTTGCTTGAAGACAACTTTGTTTAAGAAAGATATCTTTTCAAAAGGAAACAATATGCATACTATAAATTTCAATGAAAGAGAATCTCATTGCGGAACTACATAGTGGACTTGGGGGACACTTTGGCATGGACAAAATATTAGCCATGTTAGAAGAGAGATATGACTAGCCTTGTTTGTATTGAGATGTCAAGAAATTTGTGGAGAGATGCAAAATTTATCAAGTTTCTAGGGGAGTTACCCAACATACAAGATTATATAAGCAATAGCCAATGTCAAAGAAGCCTTGGAAAGAGCTTTCCATGGATTTTGTCCTTGGGTTGCCAAGAACTTAGAGAGGTAACAATTCTATCTATGTAGTTGTAGACACATGTTAATAATGGCACACTTCATTCCTTGTCAAAAGTCAAATAATGCATCCAAGATTGCTAATTTGTTCTTCAAAGAAGTTGGATCACATGGGTTGCTACAAAGTATTACTTTAGTTAGAGATAATAAGTTCTTAATTCATTTTTGGTGTACATTGTGGAAGAAGATGGGCACACAATTAAATTATAGGTTTGCATAGCATCCTCAAATGAATGGTCAAACCAAGGTTGTCAATAGGAGTCTTGGTAACCTATTAAAGAGTTTGGTATGGAAAAACTTACATAGTGGAATCCCATATTGGCGCAAGCTAAATTTGTATTCAATAACTTTGTGAATAGGCCTACAGGAAAAGGTCCATTTTAAATTGTTTATGGGATATCTCCTTGTTGAGGTGTAAAATTACACCCTAGTGCAATTTCCCACAATATACCCTTACCTTAGCCTTATAACATTGATAATGCAAAAACCCGCCACCTTAAGCCCTTTGTCTTATTTGTGCTTTGGTGTTTTCCATCAGTGGAGGGAATTTTGACTAGGACGCTTCCGCGCCGTGCAGATGTATGCGCACCATGCAGGCGTCCTCGACAAATTCTCGGGTCAATGGACGTTTAGGCATTAGATTTCGTGGCATCCGTGAGTTGTAACGTCTCCTGCGATTGCAAAACCTACCCGAGAACATTCCTTTTGCCTCCAAATCCTCATTTTGAACTCACTTCTTCATTCCATTCAATCTCTCTCCCAATCTATCACATTCCAACTTCATTCTTGTGACTTCACTCTCTCTGTTCTTTCTACATCACTTTCTTGTAGGTTTCAAGTTATTGGCACTACATTCTTGCACGTCTGTCTTGAACTCTCAAGGATACCATCCTTCCTTTCAGCTCTTCAAGCTTGCCAAAGGAAGGGTAGCGCTTTATTGTTGTCATTCCATTGCATTATCAATATTATAGATAGCATATAGATTGTCTTTATTTTCTATACATATTGTCTACTTCTTTTCTTTATCATTTTCTCTCTATTGTGGTCTATGGGCTGTCCGTGGTGGAAACACCAAAGTGGAGGTTTGACTAAGGAAAACTCTAAAACTCAACCCCAACATTTTTCTGTCGCCATGTAATGTCCCCATTTTTGGAGTGACATCTTGATGACTTGATTCTAGCCCATCTAGCATTCCCGTGGGTTAGATGGCGAGATAAGGGAATGTTGGCCATGAGAATTTATGAATTTTGGAGAAGAATTATCCTTAGCAAAAACAAAGCATCATGGTGATCATATTTTACTAATATCTCATGGTCCACTTGTAAGTCAAAGCACACAAGGAGGTCAAAGCAAGCAAGGAGGTCTACTTGCTAGTCAAAGCAAGCAAAGAAGTCTACTCCAAGTCAAAGCAAGCAAGGAGGTCTATTTGCAAGACCAAGCAAACAAGGAGGACAAAGCAAACAAGGAGGTGAGTCGACCTCATCAAATCAGATCTGCTTCTAGAAGAATTCCCCTTCCTATGGCGGTTTAGAAGTCTTAAGGGAGAAGCAACCAAAATATAATATTTTAAGATCAAATCTGATTTCTTCCTTGGGCAGCTGAAGGAAGCTTCCAAAACTAGAATATTATAATGCTCAATAGGCAATCAAATCTTCCTAGGGCGGTTTGGGAAACTTAGCCTTGAAGTCATGAATATTTTAATGAGGAAAAATCTGATCTTTCCTCTCAAGGGCAGTCTAGTGCCTTAGGGGAGAAGGAATGAATATTTTAATATATATATGAAGACCAAATCTGATCCTCTTGAAGGCGACTTGGGATAGGTGCCTTAGTCTTGAAGTTAGTGAATATTTTATTGAAACAAATCTGTTTCTCTCCTTAGGGCGGTTTGGTCTTGAGGCCTTATTTAAGAAGGTTTGGGAGGTTGAGAGAAGCATGTTTTTGTGTTGCTATTCTGATTGAAGAGAGTTGTCTCTTGACTGAAAGTAATTTTCAGTCCATTCAAGGTGATGCTCCCTTGAATACCGTGGTATGGTGATGTCCCCATTCCACCATGTGAGATGAATTCAAGTAGAGTTCATCATAGAGCTTAAACAGATTGCTATGGTGAAGTTTTAGTTGTAGATTGTGATTTCGTTTTGTGACATTTTTCATCTTCACTTGTTGGAAGGAGGTTTTCAAGAGGTTCATGTGGCAAAGAAGGCTATTTTTTGGCGATTTTCAGCTTCAAGCATTATCAGATTATTGTTACAATAGTCTTCAAATTGATTTCATCGTCATATTTGAAGAGATTTTGGCGTCTACAACCTTCAGTGGGCTGCTACAGTCGTTTTCTTGTCATTCCTAGTTGGGCACATGATTCTACTTCACTCAGCTTCCTCTTCCATTCATTCAACTAGGGTTTGGTCTTGTGCTTTGGCACCATTAGATGTAATTGCAGGTCTGAAACTCAAATCAGACCTAACTGGCTGTATTTTCCAGCCCCTCTATTTGTAATCAGTTTTCAAATCGAATAAAGAAGATAAGCTAACATTGCTGGGTATGATCATCTCGTTTATGTTCATCTTTGTTGATTTCCTAAAATATATGTTCAAGTTCCTTTCTTGCTTGGAACCCTTTCAATTGACATGTTATAGTAATCTTTGTTGAAACACAAGTTGAAGGCAAGCTAGAAATTTTCAGATCAGCGAAAGGGAAAAATTTCAATTTGAACCTGTAAGGGTTCTTACACGCCATGTGTGTAGGTACTTCATTTGTGTGGAGCTTGTGGGAGGCTGGACCAACTGTAAATTGGATTCTACTAACCTTGCTTGTCATTTCATTCATAATCAATCTATTTTTCAAGTTATAGCATTCTTCTTGTTGTAGTTAGTTTATTTATTTCGCGCATTCTTAGCATTCTATCATTTTTATTTAAAATGTCTGATTAAGGTTCTCAGGTCATTAGCATGCCCTGTGAGTTTTGGATTGTCAGCTCAACTCTTTGCCCATACGAGATGCCAACACATCCTTGAGATGACAGCACGCCATGCTGTCGTTTGTGTCCTATGTTGACGTCCTCTAGCTGAGAGCCAGTTGGTTAGCAGTCTAAGACCTTTGTGGTTTGTTCACCCAACTCCCAAGATCCTCCATTCTTAAAAACCCCAAAAGCATAGATTAGTTTGTTCTTTGTTTATCATCCCATCTTTTAACATTTGTCATTGAGGTGACTAAGGGCAATTCGCTCCCTTTAGACCTTGTTTGTCTTGGGATTGGGGAGTAGTGAATCCCCTCCACATTTTGGTGAACCCAACGTGAACCTTCCATCTCCTCTTTGGCTCGAAAATTTTTCTTCTCTCACATTTAAGGTGTGTTGCAAATAGTGCGTTGTGAGGCTTTTATGAGCTTTACAACCCAATCTACAACCTCCGGACACATTGTAAGAAGTCTTCGAAACATTAGAATGGGATCTAGAAGGTATAGCCCCCCTTGAACTAGTCCTACTTTTAAAGAAATTGTTTCAAGAATTTCTACCAGTTCCTCTTCTCCCTTTGGTGAGGCGACAACTCGCGTCCCTACCCCCTGCCTCGCCCTCTATCTCCTTTGTGGAGGATGATGTTGCTCTTAGGGTTCCTGTAGAGCAAATCTATTCCCTAGATATGGGACTCAAGGAGCTTGAGAGATTCGTGGCACATGACAATAACTTTTCCCAAGTGGCTCCTGTCATTAAGCAAGTAAGAACTATGTTGGGTAAGGATCGAAGAGGCATAGAGCTTCTTTAGGGGATAGCAAACATTGTAGATACCCATGTCCCCGCCTACACCTCTAACTTGGTTGTCACTCAAGATCGTGGCTCGAAGATCATTGGAAAATGTTGGCATTTCAATTCGCACCTCTGGTATGCGGATTAGAAACAGACAACCATGCATAGATTAACTGCTCTTTGAATTAGGAGGGGAAGCTCCCTCTTTGCTGATGTTGCTTAAAGAAAGTAAACTAAAACTAATTGCCCATCTTTTTTTGTTTAGCTAAGAGCACAAGGTTATAAAACTCTAGCGCCGTAGCTGAGATTTTCTCTTTTAAGATTTCAACTACGACTAAGCCTACTCTAATGACACTTTTAACAACTAAAGTAAATTCAGAGCTTGAGAGTTAAAAGTAAACAAGGAATGATTTTTTGACACAAAACTCACATAAACTCACTCTCAACGTACACCTTAAGACTCACTGTACTTTTAGATGCAAGCTGAAATAAAGATCATATAAACATAACACATAAAACGAAAACCTAAGACAATAGATCAAAGCAGCAAAGCAGGCAATATGATTTCCTTTTCTCAAATTTCAAATAACAAAGATTACACTTATGGGACAGCAGGATTGTATCAATAATAGGTTTACAGTTTAGCAATCAACCAGAATACAGCGACACAAGTAACACAGGAACTGAACAATATCTTGTAGCAAAGGTAGGCATACGAGCTTGCTCTTGCACTAAGTGAACTGATACTAAATAACAACTTGCAGGGAAAATAGGCTCAATGTAAGAGACCAGGTGTCTCTCAACCCGAACACTGCCTGAGAATACTGTGTTTTTGATTGTTTTCTGTATTTTTTTGGTTTTTTGGTAGGTTTTTGCATATAAAGAGAAAATGCGATTTTGCAAGGAAAAGACTGGAAAAATAATATAAAATGCCAAATGCATATAAACTACAGAATATCATTCAAATATTGATGCCAGAGGGTTTATTAATCATTCTGAATGATTACACTGTGATTTAAACAACATGCAAAGGAAAGATAATAGTATTTATTTTGGAAAACCTGATTATTGCAGCCGCCAGAAGAAAGGTAATAAATGTACGGCCCAAATAAAGAGCAATCTACAGACTCCAGAATTAACGCCAAATCTCTAGAATACCTAGGCGCCCAAGATAGAAGTGGTAGAACATCAAAAATCAAGGCGTCCAGCTAAATGTAAATGGTACGGCCTTGCTGCTGCAGTAGTACGGCTTGTACCAGCAATAAGAAATTTGTACGGCCTTGAGATATGTGCCAGATGCAAAGACAAAACATTGCCAATATAATATTCGCCTTTTGGAAAGTGAATCGATCCAACCTTGAATGAAATCCAACTGTGAAACTCTGTAATAACCTCTGAGTGAAGTTATTCAACTGACAATCTTCAACTGGTATTGCACAGTCTCAGTATGCCTGACTCTGAAGAGGGAATGTTCTCCAAAATCAATTAGTCTGCAAAAACCCTAGCTTCGCAAACCACAATGCTCCAAGAGAGAGTAAGACAAATTTGAATAATCATAACATAATGAGTTTGATTTGTCTTGGCAGTATATATATCTCCTTTCAAGAATTCGACCCAAAGCAATCTTTTAATAATCATTTAAATAAATGATTAATTTCGCCCTTTTTGACTTAGGACAAATATTTTAATAAATGGCATCCACTTTTGATTAATAATGAAATGCTCATTTAATTATTATTTTAACCCCTCTTTTATAAAGTATTAAATACTTTATAATTCACCATTTAATAATTATAATATTTTAAAGTGACTTTATATTATAAAGTCAAATCAATAAACATTTAATAAATATTAAATGCCCAAGTAAACACTGTATGTTCATTAGATCATCATACTAGGTCAAAACTGAGCTGACCAACTGACCCAGGTGCCCCTGCTAAAAATAGCAACTTCCGCCTGCTGACTTACTATAAATAGTAAGTATCTGAAAAACCTCTCAGAAAGAGTCTGCGAAGGCCCAACCTGAATCAATTGAAGGAGTAATGTTCCCGAACACCAGATAACTGCTTCAAATGATCCTCTACACACAACTGTCAGCCTATGAGGATTAGAATGATAGGCTAACCTCCAATCCAGCTGGACTGACTAGGAAGGGGACATTACACTCAATAATTTGCTATCACAATAACCGTTAAAGAAAAATGAGCAAGGTTGCCCTTATTTATACACAAGCAGAGGAGTAGGGAACCCTAAAATCTCCTTGCTTTTACAACAAGGCTTGCCAACGTGCAAGCTTTATTTCTAAAACTAAAACAAGATAACTATCTAACAACCTATGAAAGCAAAAAAAACAGGGAAAGTGCCAACTATTACAACTTGATATTTCTCCTTCACAAGAATGGATAAGAATGAGACAAGAATAGCAAGAAAACTCGGAAAAAACATCGAGTTAACTACTGCTTTAAATCTATCTTTGGAGATCTTTTCTGTCCTGATAAGATAACTCATCCACTGGTATTTTGGGAAACTAAATCCACCAAAAAGCTGGTAATTGCCTCATTGTTTGGAGCATTGATACTATCTAAGGCAATATTCTGCTTTTCCAGGATTTCTTCGCCTTCTGCAATCAAACTCAGAAAATCTTTGACTTCTTCATCTGCTTTATTAAATTTTGCTAATTTCGGCGGCTCTGAAATTGGAGTCATGACCTTTTATAAATATATCATGTTGCTTCAACATATCTTTTTTACCCTATGTGTGACCATTTTCTGACATTCCTTCGTTTCTTCTGCAGAGTTTATACTTTTGACACTTCTCTTGATTTTTTCAATGGAAGAGTATTATACAACTCTTTTCTAATACTTGTCCTTTTGCTCATACCACACCTTTTCAAGTTCTTCGATTGAGATGATGTTTTCTATCCATGGTGGTATTGAAAAGCACTTCTCAACATTGTCTGACCTGAGGCTGCAAACAACCCAGAATGACTAAGATGTCTGATTGCAACATTTGCTGCATCTTCCAAAGCATGTAAATTGAACACTGGATTTATATGATGTAAATCAGTTTCAAAAGTTTTTATGTAATCATGATACAACATTGGCTTGGTTTTGAATTCCATGGGAGAATACTGCATGTTGAAAAACTAAAAATAGCTTGCTGGTTTTTCTTCTTCAAAGGGTAGATTTTTTTTCAAAAATAATCTGAGATATGGGTTTTGTGTAGAATCTTGTTGCAAAAAGACTCAGATCGTCTGATTTTGAAAATTGTTGATGGCTGGTTGAAAAAGCATAAACCCTAAAATTTTAGGATTTTCCTAAAAAAAGGATAAGAGTTGGGTTTTGTGCAGAATCACGTTCCAGATAGACCCAGTTGATTAGATTTTGAAAATACTGAAGATTTCTTGGACATGCGTGAAAAAAGCGGGTTCTTGAAAGTTGAAATTTTTTCCAAAGTTGTTGAGAATAAAAGATGAAGCTGACCCAGATTGTTGAAAATTGAAAAAGATGACCCCCTTCTTCTGAAAATTGATGACCTAGAAAAATAAAAAATGAAAAAGCAAGCCTCTGTGTGAGCTGATCTGAAAAATATGAACTCTAAAAAAGCAACACGTTTTAGCCTTCAAATATTGATATGAAGAAAATTCTTTGTTTCCTCCTCTGGATGCTAGCCTACAAAAATCTGTGAATAATGAATACCAAATCCTCCTTAAATAGATTTTAAGGATAAAGAAAACGCTTTATTCTCCAGCTTTAAATCTTTGAAGCCAATCTTGACCCAAGTTCATCGAATGTGGATGCCATTTTGCATGATGAATGATGAAATTTGAAAAATTTACTAAGGCATTGATTCTTGGATGCCCTTCTTGACAGACAACCATTTTTCTTGAAATTTTCAACTTTTGCTTGATTTTGACCTCAGTTTGATCCTCAATTCCGGGTGCTCGGTGAATCCTGTGAACTGGCCGTCTGCTCCGTTGCGTAGCTTGACTGAATCTGGGATGATTGTTCTGGAGGCAATATTTGATAAAAACTAATTTTGAGGCCTTAAAATCTTGGGCACCCCTGGCTACCTGGGGCGCCCAAGTCCTCTAAACAGCCATTTTTTCATGTTCTTCAACTTTACACTGCTTTCTGATTCTTTGGATGAATTCTTATTTTTGGCCGTTCAGGAGGTCCGATGATCTGACTATTGGATTCGTTGGATAGCTTGATTAATTCTGAGGGGGATCTTTTGGAAGTGATTGGCCTGGAAAAGCAGTTTTAGGGGTTCAAAAGCTTGGGCGCCCTTGGCTTCCTGGGGCGCTCAACTCCTCCAAAGTTAGAATATTTTCTGAGATTTTCAACTTTTCTTTTGACTTTCCTCATTTTGCAAGATTTATCCCTCCGTTCAATCTGACATAGTTGGTGCTTGACAAATCCGACGAGCTTGCTGTTGACTTCGTTGAAGAGCTGGTTCAAATCTAAAGAAAAGTTGCTGGAGGTCTCAAACCCTAATTTCACCTTCTAAGCTCCCAAAAGCTTGGGCGTCCTTGGCTACTTGGGGCGCCCATGATCACCAGACTTAACCATTTATAGCCTTTTTTCAATCTCTCAAACTTGTCCTCCATATTTTGTCCTTCGTTTGATCTGCAACTGCGGGTGACTGAAGAATCTGATGAACTCGCTGAGATATCCACTGCGAAGCTTGCACAATTCTGAAGACAATGATCATATTTGCAAACCCTACTCTTTGCATTAGGTCCTCCAAAACCCTAGGCGCCTCTGGCTAGTTGGGGTGCCCAAAGTTCCTAGACTTAGAATATTTTCCATGTTTTTTTATGATTTGCATTTTGCTTCTCTGCCAAGACTTCTCCGTTCGATCTACAATTTCGACTGAATGATTGATCCGATGGACCTGCTGGTGGATTCACTGCGAATTCAAGAGGATTCTGAGCAACACTGCCTGGGAAGCATAAACCCTAATAACATCATCTGAGGCCCTGAAAAGATGGGTGCCCTTGGCTAGGAGGGGCGCCTTTACTGGCAGGTGTTAGTTTTTATTTTGCAATTTTCAACTTTCTTTCGTTCTTCATCCTTCTACTTCGTTCTCGACAACTGGGGTTGAAAAATATTCTAAGGCATGACTGGCTAGGCGCCTAGACTGAGCAGGGGCGCCTAGCATCTCCAGACTTAGTCAAACTTTCTCAGTTTTTCAAGATTCTTCAGCCTCCTTCCTTTGTTCTTCATTTCTTGAACATCTTTCACCATTCCTTGATCTGTGCAGTGCCCAAGACTTCGAATCTGGCACTTGGCAGTTGAGCAACCTCCATTAATGGCCTTGGAGCTCCTGGTTAGCTTCTGAAAAAGCAGAATGGACCCACTAGGGCAAAAGTAATCTTTTGATGATTCTGATTGGACCAGCTTGATGAGGAAGTATTTTAAGCCAATCAAAATCAGTTTGAACTCCTGGAGTTAGAATTTCTATTTTTAGAAAATTTTGCCAGCATCCATTTGAGAAGAAACCTAGAAAAAAGTCTATTTTTAGAAAATTTCCTAAAATTTAGGGCCGAAAAACTAAGATTTGGGTTTTGTGGAAAATGCCGCTTTGAGCAAACCCAGATCCTCAGATTTTGAAAATTTTGAGTTTTTGAGCAACATGCGTGACATGCAAGTTTCCATTTTTCGACCTTTTTTGATAGCTTTTGACAATACTTTTACCATTTCTTCAAAATGCCTAAGTGTAGCAAAATTTTTAATTTGGGGTACAACAGAAAACAACTAAGTATCTTGATGTCCGAGGTGTCGGTGTGTATGGCTAACACGGGTCCTACTACTAATACCAACTCTGTACTCGAGCAAAGTAATACAATTAAAGTAAATAAGGTTCCTCTGGGTTTCAACTACTCCACCTGAGACTCAAAGTGTCCCTGTTCCTGGATCTGGTGTTGATGCCTCTATAGGTACCAGCACTAGGGGCTCTGCCGGCGGGTGTTGGTGGTCTTTCTGGAGGTCCCTCTACTCATACTTCGTCTACTAATCCAGTGCTCAATGCTTTGCTACAGAACATGGGGCGCATGCAGAATCAGTTGGAAAGTTTGACTAGTTCTTCCCAACCTATGTTCCAGCCATAGTAACTCGACTCGGACTCGGCTTGGACTCGGCGAGGGTGACTCGGCTCGCAACTTGGCGACTTGGGACTCAGACTCGGCGCAGACTCAGCAAAATGAAAAAAAGTTGAAAAAACCCTAGAAATTTAGAGATTTTTAAGGATTTAAAACTTGTTTCAAGCACCCTTTATTGAATACAACACAAATAAAAGCAAATTTGATCACATGCACAAGTATACGATCACATAAGTATAAGTACACAAATTGTAGTTCATCTGAAGGAAATAGCATACTTAGATATATAAAATTAGTCAAATGTATATACAAAACTCATGGAATATGAAATCCATGACATCAAATGTTCCATACAAATATGAAATATCAAAAGTTAAACAATAGCTATATAAGTCTATGACTCATGCCCTATGGCATAGTGGATAACATCCCTCCTAGAAGTCTAAGGGTCCTGGATGATGTTGCAAGCTGCAGCCATAGTCTCTTATGTCGACTCTCCATGCCACTCTCACCAACAGCTATGTGTCCTCGTTCTAGCCTCTCCTCAGCCATGGCTACAACCTCGGCCTCTCTCTGCTGGTCCACCCAATCAAGGTCCTCGTCACACTAAAGACTGCATCTGTAGCCTTAGATCCACTCAAACTGTGGATCAACCTCCTCTAGACTGATCGGGGTTTTGTCGTGGTCAAAAAGCTTCTTGTATTTGAGCCGAAGGTTGTAATGAACATATACCAAGTCATTCATCCTCTCCACTGTCAATCTATTGCGCTTCTTGGAGTGTATGTGCTCAAACATACTCCAATTGCGCTCATAACCAGATGAACTGCATGGCTGGCTCAATATACAAATGGCAATATTTTGCAGGATCGGTGTATCAGAACCAAACATATGCCACCATCTATCTGAGATGAGAAAAAGAAACAAAATCAATCTCATTTCAAGTTTCAAATTCAAGTTCAACATTTAATAATAAATTATAATATAAAAAGATGAAAATTATGCCCTTAAATATATTTTTACCTGGCAGTAATGTTGTCCTACTATCTTTGCACATTTGACGTGCAAAGAAGTCTCCTTGTGCCTTAGTGAAGGCATCTATCTCCTGCACCATTGTGTAGTAACAGCGGGCAACATCCGCTCTATCGTCGTGTAGAGCCCACTAAGAGTTTCTCTATCTGCATGGAAATCACAGCGGAATTGGAAGGCCGGATTTAGGAAACATGCGGCTGCATGGATGGGCCTATGAAGTTGGTTTTTCCATCTCCTATCAATGATATCCCAAATGGGACGATACTTCTCCTCAACTCCACCATAGACTGATCTAATGGCCTCTTTGGCCCTATCCATGCCCTCATATATGTAGCCCATTGCGGGCTTCTCCCCATTCACTTAGGAGAACTAGCAGAGGGCTCAATAAACTGCAAAGTGCAAACATGTTTCACAAATAAGTGTGAACGAAAATAAACAAATAAAAGTAAGATATGATTAAAAATTAAAATATAATAAAGAATTAAATTTTACCTTCACAATCTCGTCCATTGGTGTCCAAAACCCTTGCTCATCAAAAATGCAATCAGCCACAGCAATCCCTGCAGTGCTTGTAGAAAAGGATGAGGAAGACCACTCCTCACTAGTACACATGCGCCTTAAAGCTGCCTTTAATCGAATCAAGGATTGCATCGTGATAAAATTTGTTGCAAACCTAGTGATGCCAGGACGAGACAACTCCCTCAACCCCGTGTATTGCCTCATAAGATTAAGCACCCATGTGTGATTGTATACAAATCTGCATATGTTTTTTGCTGCATTCACACATGTTTTGATCCATGGGAGCTTGCCAAGATCCTCCAACACGAGGTCAATGCAATGGGTGGCACATGGAGTCCAAAATATAGTAGGGTGCCTCTCCATCAATAATCTACCAGCAACAACATAATTTGCTGCATTATCTGTCACCACTTGCACTACATTCTCTTCCCCCACATCAGCTATCACCTCCTCTATAGCCTCACACAGGTATGTGGCATTTTTGAATTGGGCAGAAGCATCAATGGACTTCATGAAGATGGTGTCCACCTGAAAAAATAAGCAAAACCAATTATTCAATAAATTAAAAACATAAATCAGCCATATTAAATTATTAATCACTAAATCAAATTCAAATTTCAATGCATTGAGGGAAGTACAATTACCTCCTGGAGGAAACTAGGAAATTAAGCAGCGTCCTATTTCTCCTATCGGTCCAACCATCAATCATGATGGTGCAACCAATCATCCTCCACTGCTTGCGCTGCTCCTCTAATTATGCTTTCACATCTGCCACCTTTTGAGTCAAAAGTGGGCCCTTTAATTCATCTTCACTAGGGGCTTTGAACCCCGCCCCACATATGGTTATGGCATCAACCATGTTTTGCCAAAAAGGTGACCTAAAACATGTCATAAATAAATTAATAAGTTACATAAGTATTGTAAAATGAAAAGTTTTAAGTTTTAACTTTAAATTTGAATTCGATAATGAGATACATCTAGATTCTAAAATTTAAATATAAATTTTAAAACAATTAAGCGAAAAATTACCTGGCTACATGGAAGGGAATGGTGCAGTAGTACCAAAAGTCTGCAATTGTCTTTTTTGCTGCATCATGTGCGTCCTTGTTCCAACCTATGCTCTCAAGCGACGGTTGGGAATCAGGAGTAGTGCGTGGTACAAAATATGAGTCCACCCTAGATTTACGAACTCTAGGGTCAATGCTAATACTGCCACTACCACTAGCAGTAGCAGCGCCACTAGCACTAGGAGTACGCATAGGTATAGCTGATGCAAAAACATAAGCACTAGCACAAGCATTAGCACTAGGACGGTATGGAGGCATGGAAGAAGCATCTCCAATAGCACCAAGTCCCTGTCCAACTCCAACACTCGCCAACTCCTGCTTCTGTTTCTTTTTCATTTATTTTTGCATTTCAAAAGTTTCTAATTGCACCTGCACTTCATGAACAACCTTAGGAGGTGCTTTAGTGCAACCCACTGCATCATGGACGGGTATGCGTGCAAGATGGTATTTTAATCTATTTATGCCTCCATGATATATTGTTTTGCAGTAGTTACATTTTGCGTCTCCTCTTTTCATTCCGGGAAAGATTTCAGCATGTTTCCAAGCAGGGTTTTTTTTGACTGGGGTTTGAGACATTGTGAAAATAATAATATGGTTTGATTTGCAAATGAATGTGGCTGCAAAAGTAGGGTTTCTAAAATTATTTAAGTTGCAAGTAGGGTTTGTAAAAAAAATATGCAAACTCAAAAAAACAATGATTTTACAAATTACAATGAATTATTTGTTAAAAAAACACAAAAAAAATCAATTAAAATCAAACTTACCTCTTAGATTTGGTTTGGAATGCAATGCAAACTCCTCCCAATCACTGGTAATGAGCTCTCAATGCACCTCCTTGCTGGTATGAAGCTCCCCAAATGATATTTGACCCTGGATTTGTCTTCAACAGCTTGCTGGTTGCCCTCTCTTCTCCTCCTATTTTTCTTCACAACTCTCTCTTCTCCTCCTATGTTGCCAAATGAATGAAATGAGGTTGCTTTTAGGGTTGGGGAGATAATATAAGACCAAAATAAACAAACTTAAACTTTAATTTTTTGTTTTTTTATTGAGTTTTTGGTTTGTTGACGCCAGCCGCGTCCAGGGGTCGGGACTCTCCTGGATGCGACGCGTCTGGCGCGTCCGACGAGTCTAGCCTGGACGCGGTTGCGTCCATGCCCGCGCTCCCAGGACTCGGCTAGGGGTGCTCGACGCTTGACTCGCTGAGTCCGGGCGAGCCCCGTAACTATGGTTCCAGCCTTTCTATCATCATAGTCCTCTTTCCATTTCCATCCTGATCACTCCTATCCCTTAGAGGGTGGAGATCCCTAAGTTCGAAAAGTATAATGGCCGTGGGGACCCATGGATGCATGTCCCGTCCTTCAATGCGCTGTGTATTGATTTATTTCATAACGATGCTTTGTTGGGCAAGCTATTCGTACCTTCTCTCAAGGACGTTTCCTTTGAATGGTATTGTGCTTTACTTGACAATTCTATTTTCTCTTTTGACCAGCTAGTCAACCAATTTCTCCAACAGTTCCAAGTCAACATTGGGTCGAAGATTGTCAGAACCCTGGTGGTTCTCGATTTCAAACCCTAACTGGTGTTTTGAGATTTTTTGCAAATTTTTGTGTTTTTTGTGTGTTTTGAGATTTTTTTGACAAAAAAGAATAGCTGCGATTTTTCTAAGAAATTCATATAAAATCTAAATAAATTCCACACTGGCAATTTATGCTCAAATAAGATAGGCGACTCAATATATTCAATGTCCAGAGCAATTACAATAACATAGATGAAGCCAGAGATGAAAGACAGAGAAATTATTAATGAAAAACCTGGTTTTTCTGTAGGTGGCGGCTGCAGCAATAAATGAGATGGTACGGCCAATGAAAGAATGATCTCTGACTCGATAAACAATGCACACCCTCAGTAAATCATGGCGCCCAATGTCCAGACACCAGAGACAGATGAAGGAAGGCGTTTCCTCAGGAACTTGACAAGTACGGCTTGAAGTACAGTACGGCCAGCCTGCAGCAATAAATGCAAGTACGATTTCTTGAAATTTGTGCCTGAGCTCGGATGTATGGAAATGAATGAAGTCGCCTCTGATGGAAGATGAATGATCTCTGCTGAATACTGATGAATCTCTGTCTGATTAAATGATTAAGCTCAATCTGTGACTTCTGGATGAAATCACCAAGTGCAATCTTCAGCTGGTATCTCACAGCCTCAGTATGCCTGATCTCTGAAGAGGTTACGTTCTCCAGAAACGATGTTCGCCAGAAACCCTAGGGTTTGCAAACTCCAATGCTCAGATGCTCAGAAGACAAAATTGAATAATAAACAAGATAGTTCGATTTTGCCTTGGGAAGAACAATATATTCTTCTTTGAAAAGTTCGACCTAATTCTCCATTAAAATAATCATTTAAATTAATGATTTAATTTTCACTTTGGACTTAGGAGAATTTATTCAATTATTGGCGTCCCTTTTTTAATGAGCATTAAATACTCATTAAATCACCTTTTAATAATATAATATAAAGTATAATTAAATACTTTATAACTTAGCCAAATAATTAAATATTTTAATATTTCAATAAAGTGACTTTATAATAAAGTCAAATTATTAAATATTTCGTAACTCAGTAATTACTCCTTATTTCTCCGTCAAATCAAACAATTACTGAACCAGGTCGAATCTGAGCTAAATCACTGCACCAGGTGCCCTGCCCGAAATAGCAGCTTCCGTCTGACCTAACTTTCTAAAAATAGAAAGTTCTCTGAAAAGACCCTCTGGAAGATTCTGCGAAGGCCCAAACCTGACACACTGCAAACTGGAGCTAACCAACACTGAGCAACTGCCAAAAGGGATCCTCTGAACACTCCTGTCAGCCTACGAGGATCAAATGATAGGCTAACCTCGTCACCAGCTGTGCTGACTAGGATGGGGACATGACAAAGATCGCCTTCAATGATCTCGTTCGGTGTAAGCATGGAACCTACGAGAAGTTGATTGACTTTATAGCTCGGTATCAGGCTATTTTTGCTTAGATCTCCTATCCTTTGCCTGAATCCGATGGCAAAAGGTGCTTATCGGGAACTTGCAGCCTGTGCTGCAAGAGAAATTTATTTTAATGAAGTACCCTTCTTTCGCGCATCTGTGTGTTGCTTTTGAGAGAATATCGTCAAGCGGTTTTTTAGTACGGGGACTCGTCCTCGTGCTCCCGCCAGGATGGACGGTCGGTTGTGTTAGTCTTAGGCAAGAACAAGGCCATGGCTAACATGGTCTCTGTTCCATCTAATAAAAATAATACAGGACGTAACAAAAAATTCACTAAATTATCAGAATCATACACTAGTGTCCTTAAAAAATTATTAAAAGATAAAGTAATAACATTGCTTGGGATTTGACTGTTGTCCGAGCCGTATCCTCAGTGGTATGACTCTCAAAAGTCTTGTCAATTTGATCGAGTTGCTGGACATGATATCGAAAGATGCGTTCGCCTACGTCATATGATTCAGGACCACATCGATGACAGAATCATCTGCCTCGATGGTAGAAAGTAGAATTCTAACAAATCTGTAGCCAAGTCTAACAACCAACTATAGTATACACAGATTTGTTCCCATCGCACTCTGCGAACTTGGTCACCCCTTCTTCGTCTGCTTTTGATCTTGCCCCATCCAAATATGTGAATGTGGTCCCATTCACTCATATTCCTCCTACAGAATGTGTGAATGATGTGCCTGATATTACATTCACCTCACATGACCTACCCTTGAACAAGGAGCACTCTTTGTTGTAAGTTCCCACCCAAATCAATGGTAACATCATAACTGGTGTTATGGTTGACTCGTCGAGCCGAGTGAACGTTATCACGGAGGAGGCCTTGTTTATCAACAATTTGTACAAGGAGAAATATGATGAATCACAGGTCACCCTTCGCACTCATGATGGGTTTTCTATCGCCCCTATGGGCTCTATTTCTTTGTCAGTTTCAATTGGTCCTAAGTCTGTGGATGTTCCATTTGTTGTGATCTCAGAGTCAGACTTATTCAAAGCAAGGCTGGGCATTCCTTGGTTGGACTCTATGAATGTAGTCACTTCTGTGATCCACAAATGCTTGAAGTATCCCCATGAGGGTATTGTGCACGTTGTCTAGGAAATTGGATACAAGCCATTGGTAGCACGTGGGGGCTTCTCCCTCGACCTTTTTTGCTTGACCCAATCGGACCTCTCCCTCCTCGGGGAGATCTCTTGTATCGGGCTTATTGTAAGTACTGTTGGTATGTGGCGATTGATCATGCTATACTGTACACCTCGGTATGTATCCTTATCGGCTTTGTAGAACCCTAATCTGGAATCTTCTAAGCTTGTTAAAAAGGGGTTCGGATGGGGGTTACAGTATGATGAAAAACGCGATTATTCGCAAGATTGTAATAGGTTTCTGCACTAGATAACAAAATCATTGGATGGTTGCGGTTTGGTGGATGTAGCCTGGATTGGGTGAACCACGTTAAATTCTCTGTGTTATAATTTATTCTATGTGTGTTTTAGTTTCTCTATTTATTAATTAAATCTGCATTTAATTGTTAGATATCTGCCATTTCTAACCCTAATAGGTACAAGACTGGGGTCTCGATGCCGAAAGGTGGTTTTCCTCCATCGCCCTATGTTGTGTCTTTGAAGGCTTGTTTGTGTGCACAATAGTAGGCTTCGTCCTCTACCCCTCCAAATGGGAAGGACAAGCTTGCTCTTTCCCTCAAGCCTTCCCCTTCTAGTTCCTCTATTTCGTCTTTTGCACCTCCTGCTTCTGCTTCTCAGCCCTTGGTGGCATCCTCTGTTCCTACTCCTGCGCATAGCACAAGAAAAGGAAAGGTGCCCATGCTGTAGAAGTCGAAGCCCCGGGTTTTCCAGCTTCCTGTCCTACCCACAGTTCCTTGACCCACCTTGTATGGCAAGGGGAAGTTTTTACATGGGGTTGTTCCTACGTCCTAGCCTCCGTGACCTCTGCTTGTTCTTCCACTTGCCTCTAGGGCGGGGCATGGGAAGAGGATCGGTACCAAAACGCCTCTGTTTGTTTTTGTTTCTGTGTCTCTTGCTCCTCTTGCTCCTCCTAAGGATTCTCCCCTTCCACCAGCAATGGTTGCCGAGGTTGCTCTTGTGGTAGAGCAAGAGCCCCCGACCTCTTCTCAGGCCATGCCTTCTAGTTCCCATAGCCGAGATAACTGGTCACGTGCAAGCGCCAACAAAAGGCTCTAACTAAGGAGCATGCAACTTTGTAGAAGGGTGGGGAGGAGCCTCTTGTTTCTGTTTCTACTCCTACTTCTGTGGTTGCTAATACTCCTTTTTCTTCTTTTGCTTCAATTCCCATCGCCTCTGTGCTTCTCCCAGCTTCATCGACGAATCCTGATGAACCTCATCCCCAAAGGGTGCAAGTGTTCATTGCTCCTTCGATGGAGCCTCCCCTTCTTACCTCTCTTCTCGACATTGCTCCATTCTTGCAACCTGTCGACATGCCTCATACAAAGGTGGTGTCCTTTGTGTCTCCGTCTCTTTCTTTTGCTTCCGCTTCTTCTATGGGGATTCTGCATCCTCCATTGAAGCACAAGCTTGAGGATGACCTTGCTTTACACAAAGGGTCATAAGAAATCCTCATCTCCTGTGGAGTCTGGTTTTGCTTTGGCTTGCGTCGTCCTTGTGTCGGAGGTAGCCTCGACGTCTCTAGAGTTAGTCACCGCTCCTCTTCTTGAGGTTAGTCGTGACTCCCGGGTGTTCTATCCTCCCCCCGTTCAGTTGACACATGGCACTCCTATCAAGTGCATGTTCAACTCGTTGGGGGATATCCCAACTCTGTCATCGATCTTTGAGAGATTAATGACCCTAGTCTCACAAGAGCTTGGAAAAGAGGACCTCGATGGGCCTTCTTCCTTGGCCCTTTTTGCAGGCGAGTCAGTTGGTGTAGCTCTTGCTATCCCTCCTCTTTAGGCTCATCCTCCCCCCCCTATAATGATCTAGATTGGGAGCAGGATGACCTACTGGTGGACTCAGATTAGGGTTGTGCCTCTTCTACATCTATAGATTATATTTGTGTGTGTTCCCCATACTTGTTTGTATGTGTTTTGTGCTCTTCCTTGGAGGACCCTTGCTACCCTTGTAGGTGCTTGGATACAGGTGCGAGATTCTATCGTAACCTTCTTCCATTTGTCTCATCATTCTTCTCTATGTCGTAATCTTGCTTTTCCACGTTGGGGACGATGCAATGCGTTGGGGGCATTTAGGCCTTTTTCCATGTTGACCCGATTTTGATTTTTCATTTGTCTTCATGTGCTCTTCTTCATGTTTTGATACATTTCGGGGTTGATGATAGTTCTTACATATATTATGTTATCTCTATCTATCTATATCTATGAGCAATTCTGACCCCAAATTATTAGATCCCTCTATCTCTTTGTTTCTTCGTCTCTTCTTGTCTTCTTCGTGATGTTGTGGTTTCTATGTGTTGTCCCTCGTGTATGTGACAACATTTCACAGATACATCTCGTCATGTATTTTGTGCCGCGACATCTCTTGTCTTTTTTTTCTCTCCTTAGAATGACGCGCTCTCCTTTGTGTAGCACACATCATTCTAAGGGGGGGCTCTCATCTCTGCTTAATTTTCAACAAGGAGTATTCTTTTAAAAGGATTCCTTGACAAAAGATCTTTCAAAAGGATTCGTTGATGCTTGGTGTCTTATGCTTGTTTCTTATATCTGATATTTGATATCTTGTGTCTTGATGTCTAGATGTCTTATATCTTGGCGTCTAGCTTGGGGGCAACCTGACTAGACTTGTCTTTTCTGTGACTGTTTTGCAACACAATTTGTAGCAGCCACAAGCCTACATGCTTTTTGTATGGACTCTAGCCATGCTAGCCATACCTATCAATGCCATCTTATATCTAATCAGATCGTGTCTTATGAAAATTTTATTATTTTTAACATGTTTGTGGTGGGATTGTAGTTAGTTTTGCAAGATTGAAGACCCGTGTCCTCTTCACATTTTGGTGGAGCTCCCCTTTCATGTCAAGGTATGCCAGATCAAGGGCTTCCTCCCCTTTTCGGTATATTCTCTTCAATCTCTTTCTACTTTAGCTCACATATGCTCTGACACATATGCTTGCTAAAGTGGGGGCAAAATGTTGAGGCATAAAATTGTGCCCTATAATATACCCTTACCTTAGCCTTATAATATTGATAATGGAAAAACTCACCACCTTAAGCCCTTTGTCTTATCTATGCTTTGGCATTTTCCATCAGTGGAGGGAATTTTAACTAGGATGCTTCCGCACTGCACAGACGTCTACGCACCACGTAGGTATCCTTGACAAATTCCCGGGTCAGTGGATGTTGAGGCGTTACATTTCGTGGCATCCGTGAGTTGTAATGCCTCTTGCAACTGCAGATCCGCCCGAGAACATTCCTTTTGCCTCCAAATCCTCACTTTGAACTCACTTCTTCATTCCTTTCAATCTCTCTCCCAATCTATCACATTCCAACTTCATTCTTGTGACTTCACTTCACTCTCTCTGTTCTTTCTACATCACTTTCTTGCAGGTTTCAAGTTATTGGCACTACATTCTTGCACATCCGCTTGCACTCTCAAGGCTACCATCCTTCCTTTCATCTCTTCAAGCTTTCCAAATGGAGAGAGTAATGCTTTATTGTTGTCATTACATTGCATTATCAATATTATAGATAGCATATAGATTGTCTTTGCTTTCTATACATGTTGTCTATTTCTTTTCTTTATCATTTTCTCTCTATTGTGGTCTATTGGCTGTCCATGGAGGTGGAAACACCAAAGCAGGAGTTTGATTAAGGCAAACTCCAAAACATAATCCCAACATTTTTCCGTTGCCGTGTGTGTAGGTACTTTGTTCACGTGGAGCTTGCGGGAGGCTAGACCAATTGTCAGTTGGATTTCTCCTACCCTTGCTTGTCATTTCGTTTATAATCACTCTATCTTTCAAGTTATAGCATTCTTCTTGTTGTAGTTAGTTTATCTATTTCACACATTCTTACCGTTCTGTCATTTTTATTTAAATTGTAATGTCCCCATTTTCGTGAGCATCAGAGTTCGTAAGGATTAGCCTATCATTTGACCCACGTAGGCTAACAATTATAGATAGAGGGTCTCGTGTGGCAGTTACTCGGTGATTAGAGACATTACTCTTCAACTGGATTCAGGTTTTGGCCTTTGCATAGGTTATTTGACTCAGATTGGCACACTTACTATTTATAGTAAGTTACTATTTTGGGAGAGTCAGGGTTCCTATTACTAGAAAGACACCTGAGCAGAGCATATTGGCAGTGTCGACCTTGATTGGGCCTTTGCAGCTGTTTCTAGACCCAGTTTCGCATACTTACTATTTATAGTAAGTCACCGCTCGTATTTCTACTAGACTCCGCATCCAACCGCTACGAGATAGAGATGAGTCAGAGAGCGATCTGGCGATTTATTCTGGCTGGTTTGCTGGCAACATTTCAATAATACCAGCCACCTTTATCCATTGACCACGGAGAGTGCTGATGGTTTCTGATGGATTTGTTGACTGAAAACTTCCTATTGATAGCATAACTGAGGGAGTGAAAGATCTCTTGAATGGTTGCATTGAGGAGAGGATAATTCAGTCCTTTCAATTGTGCTTTATCGGCGAAGAATTATAAAAGTTTTTACAGTAGTTGACTTTGCAAATCAAAAGTTAATGCACTGCTGTTACAGTGGCGTGAACAGTGCCGCTACAGTATAATTCAGATTTGCAAGGGTTCGGAGGCATCATTGGAGCATTGGAGAAATTATTGCAGGTTGTGATTACATCAATTTGTGGCATTGAAGGTATTTTTGAAGGAGGATTAAGGTCTGATAATAAATTGCTAAGTTCTGATTTCATTTACAGTCATTTCTGGCAGCATACAGGAGGCACGACTTGGCATCATCTTTAGTTGATCTTGCATAGGTTTCATTGAATACAATGGTGCTTTGCATTTAGGAATTGTTAGCACATCTCTTGGCACCAATTCCTTCATAATTCCATGGCGGTTTGGAGGACAGATTCATTGAGTAAGTTCTATTATAAATTACATCAGCTAATTGCAGTCAAGAGAAAGCCACGATTTAGCTTATAGCACCTTCCTTTGGCATCGATTCTTTCTTTCAACCTCAGCACTTGATGAGAAGGCAGATTGGGGCTAGATCTGGAGCATCTGGGACTCATGTAGTGGCTTGATTTATTTTCTGTTCTTGGTCTGAGTTCAAGAACAGGGGCGAGCCCTAGAGTGGTTCGATTTTCAGCAAGGGAGCTTTCAAAAAATCATATAAATTCAGTGTGGCTCCCACAACACATAAGGAAGCAGGGCGCTCCAGGTTCGGACACAAAACTACTGTCTTAAAGAAGAATCGAGCTCTTCTTCATAACTGCCATTGCATCTCCAGGTTCTTTTTCATACATTGTATTGCACTCAATTAGGCCTTTAACAGCAACATTACATTGTAAATTTTCAGTTCATTATAGTGTAATCAGCATGGTCATTAGTTACAGCTGTAAGAAGTTCATTAGAGTTTGATTTGGCAATATTGCATTTTCATTTCTAAGCCAAGAGTAAGTTGCTGGCTGTAGATGCATATCAATATCAGATTTGATATCCGCATTGGATGTAAGTGCCAAGAGTCTTGGCCATTTTATGAATGCATTGTAATAATCTCTCATTTGGCAATTAAGGAGAAATAAGGAGTTGCATAATCATTGCTTTCTTCAAGCATTTTGTACGCCAACTATTTGACATAATATCAATGGCTGTAGATGTTCTTATCAGCATATAGGTTGCATACCAATTGTTTGTTAAAATTACCAGTTGGCTGTAGGTGGATATTTCACATGTAGAATTCATATGAGAGCATTGTAAATGATGAAATTAAGTCATTGATGCATCTAGGATATTGTTTATGCATTGTAATTTTGATTTCCAAACTTTTAGAGTACTTTGATATCATCTTCAAGCAATTATATCAGACTGATAACTCAGACCAGCAAGCTAGGAAGTTTGCATTCGAATTGTTTGACAAAATTTCAAGGGAATAAAGAAGAGTTTTTGAGTCAGCTCAGGCTAGGCCACTCACATAAATTGTCAGATTAAGGTTCTTGGGTTGTTAACATGCCCTATGAGTTTCAGATTGTCAGCTCAACTCTCTGCCCGTACGAGGCGCTAGCACGTCCCTTGGACGATAGCGCACCACGCTGTCATCTGTGTCCCGTGTTGACGTCCTCTAGCTGAGAGCTAGTTGGTCGGCAGTCTGAGACCTCCGTGGTTTGTTCACCTGACTCCTGAGATCCTCCATTCCGAAAAACCCCAAAAACATAGATTAGTTTGTTCTTTGTTTGTCATTCCATCTTTTAACATTTTTCATTGAGGTGATCGAGGGAAATTCACTCCCTTTAGACCCTGTTTGTCTTTGGACAGGGGAGTAGTGAATCCCCCTCCTTCATACTCCTAAAAGTGTTACCAATCTATTTATGATTGCAAATGAAGTATGCATTACTGTAGAGGTTAAACACTTTGCCCAATACATGCAGGAAGTGCATGGACAATTTAAGAAATGATTGGAATTGAGTAGTGTCAAGTATGAAGCCAGTGCAGATAAACATAGAAAAGAGAAGAATTAATTAGAAGGGGAGTTAGTCATGATGCACT